>AYEL01049162.1:0-81853 GCA_000484575.1 Olivierus martensii | reverse complement strand
GAAGCATCACACCTTGCGATGCATTCCCGAAGTGTGTCGCGAAGCCCCACGCTTTGGCAACGTGTCGCGAGGCATGACGCTTTGTATATCCCTACAATATACAAAGGGAGTGGAGGGGATGATTTAGCACATGGTAGACAGCTCATTGCTCACACTGATTAAAACCAATGAGAACAATTTTTTGTTTTTTCTTCATTTAATAAAGATATAATTAATATAACTTGTTACCTTAAAATTTTCGTTATTTATAAAAATATATTTATGGCTCTCGAATAATTTTTAAATCGTTATGACGGACTCTTCCGTCTCAAAAGTTTGCCGACCGCTGCTCTAGAAAATTTTATCTTTATAATAATATATTTTTGTGGGGGGAGGGGCGGTATATTTGGCATCTGCCCCTGGCGGCAGAAACCTACGTTACGCCACTGACTTATAGGCTATAAGTAGTGCATATGTAGAAAGAATATTTTCGATTATTGGAAATACTTGGACCAACAATCGTAAGGCGTAACTGGATGCGGGTTGACCTGGTAAAGCCAGAATTATACACAAAATTTAATACAACGACATAAGCTATCAAGAATTTTATGAATTCGTAAAAAAGCAGAAAATGCCGATTTTGTAAAGGCTGCGATGTCAGACAAGAAATATATGGAAAAGTCTACATAAACAAACAATTTATTTATTATATATTAATTGATACAGATTGCATATTTTCTTCTTGTTTATCTGTTATTATTTATACATAAAAATACATGAAATGTTAAGGTATTTTTATTAATATGTGTATAATGTGGATACTAAATAACTACTCTGTAATCATTAGAATTATACTGTGTTTAATTTGTAGGAATTTTGGAATATGATTTTTTATTTAATAATAATTAATTTATATAAATAAAAAATTAAACATATGGATGCATGTTTTTTTTGGTCATTGTCTCCGGGTGAGACCTAGGTTTGAGGTGACAACCTTAGGTGTAAAGCGTAGAGAAAGCTGAATATAGAGCAGGATAGTGATGTGCCGCGAACGGAGTCGCTAAAAATGACTCCAAAGAAACTAGTAATTCTGCCCTCTGTGAATATCATGTATGTATTTTTTTATTTCATTATTATACAGTTCATATAATCACAGTAATAAGTGTTTATAATATGATGTGAAAATACTTAGAAATATAGGTATAATAAATATAGGTATTCTAAGCAACCAGACGAATTTTGATGGATGAAAGGGTGCATTCCAAACCTCAACAGACTGGCCGCGTGGAAACGCTTCGGCTTTCCACTCTGCAGGACCCGGGTTCGAGTCTCGGGTCCCACCCCTTGAAAATATTTATCATGGGGTCCGGGCCCGGCCCATCGATCCCGTCCTCCACAATCCGGCTGACCCTTCTGCAGGGGTGGGCAGCGTGTGGAAGGGCTTGTTTCGCCCCGCCACTTAGTACTATTACTGAATGGAACAGCCTGTGGAAGGGCTTGTTTCGCCCCGCCACTTAGTACTCTCACTGAGTGGAAAGTGGTGTCATCTGTTGACAAAAAAACTTCAACAGACTAATCAGTGCTGAGTAAAAAATCTCAGCAAACTGTCCCAAAACTCAAGCCAATCAGTGTTGAGTTCATCAGACGCTCAACACAGTTATCGAGGTCTAAAGGTAGTGAGTGTGTTGACAGCTGTTTACACCGTTTATCCAATGTCACGGAAAAAGTAGTTCCTACTAGATGATAAGATTTTAAAAGTTAGACTGTTAGAGTAAAAATCATTTATTGGCAAATAAATTTTAGTGCTTTCTAATGAAGTTGTAACATTCATTATTGTCTTCTTCATCACCATGTTAGCCGCCGTCTTATCTCCACATTCAGCAAGTCGGTCCAGAAATAAACTGATATTGAGTTATTTCTGACATCAAAAGAGACTAATCATTGATGACTTGCTGTTGAGGTTAGAAACGCACCCTAACGTTTAAATCACCATCTAGTGATATTAAAAATAAAAGTAAATTTTTAATCAAAACTAAAATATTATAATTCTAGGTTTTCTAAATATGTATTAATTAATTATAATTGAAAATTCTTTTATTCCTCAAATAAATTAATTTAGATTGTTTCATTATGAGAATCACGTGGTCATTTTTTATGTCCTTTCCAATAAATGAGATTACCAAGTTGCGGACCAGTCCAACTATGGGCTGTACCTAAGGATATTTTATAATAGATTGAGCAGTCAATCCAATGTTTTAAAAACGAGGACGTCGTTTGGTTGGCTACTTTCGCGAACATACATTCAATTCTAGTAGCCAACCAAATGACGTCCTCATTTTTCTAACATTGAGCAGTCAATCCAGTCTATTATCTATTATAAAACATCATTGTCTGTACCATATCCGTAGAGGGGGCTAGATTGTGAAGGCGATCAAACATTCGAATCTTTGCATAGCGTCGAAAAGAATCGATTTATCGCGATTCCACGCTTCAGTTTACCATATCATTAGAATATGATGCAATTATGTCGCCTTGTATTTCTGTTCGATACAGTTTATTGAAGTGTTTGTTCGGCAAAAAATTAAAAAATATCAAAGTTTCCATTATTTCCGAATCTCAACAAAAATATTTATCAAACAATAAAACAATTAGAACCAAAACACGCAACGGAAATTTTGCAGAGAGTAGAGTGCCGACCAGCGCACTCACGATCGTCTCGAATACAAACCTGATGTTCAAAATCGACTGTAAAATGATTATCCACATATTTTATAAATGATAAGAACTAACGAAATGCATAAATTGTCGATCAGAAATATCGGTATATAGAGGCTGAACTTTCATAAAATAATTGATGTGTAGTAGTGGCTACCATGTTTACTCACTATAAAATAACAACAGATTTCCGATATTATTTGCGAAGTGCCTAATACATTCAAAAATAATTTATTTAAATACGAATGTCCACTCATATAGGGGAGAGTGGGCCAGACTGAGACAAAAATGTTTTTATTTCTACTCTATTGTATGGAAATTTTGTATCTATGATCAGGGGCTGACTGGGACATATTTCCGGTTCTGGCATTTTCCTGACAGCGGCTCACTAGTTAGACTTGGTATAAGGACAATTCGCCGCACGGATATATCGTCGCAAGGATATTTCCTTGCGACGATATAGAAAAAATAAAAAATAAAGATAGGAGTATTTCAAAAAAATTAAATAACTTTTTTATAAATTTTTTTGCGATATTCCTGCCTTTATTTTATTTTTATAACTTAATATCCTTGCGACGATATATCTGTAACATATATTAACTAAATTAAATACATAGTATTTTTTACAAAATAAATTTTAACGATAAATTAAAATAATTACAGTTGACAATCAAAAATCCGGCAATCAATATTTCGGTTCCATCAGTTTTCCGGCATGAATGTCGGTGCGCATTTTTAAATTTATCGCGTTGACGTTCCATTGTTTTCTGGTGGTGCTATTTATGTTTAGACGGCCCTGTACTCCAGAATCAAATGTTTGGTCATGCTTGCAACTAGGATGGCCAGATTGGCATTTTTGACGCCAAATGAGCTCTTTTTGGCTATTTTTAAGCATGGTTGGCGTTAGAAATTTTTTTTAACATTTTGGCATTTTTTTGCTTATTGGCATTATATAAAATCTTTTACCTTTTTTTCGAGGGTACAGTAACGAATTAAAATTCTGCAGAATTATTTTATTTAGTTGAATTAACATTCTGTAGAACTACAGTGTTTTATTTAGTTATTGAACATTAAAATTTAATTTGCTTTTGATTTAGTGTTTAATTTTATTTCTTTAAAGCACTGTATAAGTCAGGTGTGTCCAACCTTTTGTCTTCCTTGGGTCGCACAATCAAAAATCCGGCAATCAATATTTCGGTTCCATCAGTTTTCCGGCATGAATGTCGGTGCGCATTTTTAAATTTATCGCGTTGACGTTCCATTGTTTTCTGGTGGTGCTATTTATGTTTAGACGGCCCTGTACTCCAGAATCAAATGTTTGGTCATGCTTGCAACTAGGATGGCCAGATTGGCATTTTTGACGCCAAATGAGCTCTTTTTGGCTATTTTTAAGCATGGTTGGCGTTTATATATATATATATATATATAGATATTATGTATAATATAGATCAGTGATCTGAAACTGAAAGCCTGCAAAACAATTTTGTATGGCTCACAAAGATGTTTTAGCTATTTGGTTAAATACATGTTAGAATCCGAAAATTATTACAATTTAACGTTAATAAAATTCAAATAATTATATATAGCAGTGATATTTATGATCGATTATACTTAAAAAGTATTAATATCCATCTCTTCAACGACAGAACTTTATTCACCAAATTTTTCAGTGCATGTTTTCTCTTATCTGTTCCTGTGTGCCAAACATGCACTGAAAAATTTGGTGAATAAAGTTCTGTCGTTGAAAAGAGATGGATATTAATACTTTTTAAGTATAATTGGGGTTAATAAAACTGTTTTATAACCTCATAATTATATAATGTTATTTCAATATCTTTGTAAGAAAACATGAAAATTATTACAAATAAATATTTTCCTTTTGTTATAATTTTGTTTAAAAATATTCACTGGGGTCACTTTTCAACTCCTCTGAATCTATCTCTTTGATATAATCTTTTAAAAATTTTTGCTATGTTTCCCTCTTCATGAACACCAAGCTGTGGCTTTTATCTGCCCTCGTACAAATCATGCTGTTTTCTTCCAGCCACTTAGTAGTACCTAGTAGTAAGCCTAGTCACACTTTTTATCACATTTGCCTAAGTCCCCATCTTGTTCCCTGTTCTTGTTACACCTCCACATCTCCTCCACTATTCTCTATCTTATCCTATCTGTCTCTTCCCTCTCACTGCTGTGCAGAATTCTTTCAACTTGGGAAATTGATTTATCCCAGTCACAGTTTCTACAAAAACTATAGTTTGGGCCTTCAGAGGTTGCCTTCAGCACAAAGTCAGAAAGAGTCAGATCATCCATGACAAAGGGGCAGTTGTCCACCTTTTTGTTGAACTTTTGTTATAAAAATATCCAGCTCTTCATTTCCTTCTGAATCGTGCATTCAGCCTGTAAAACAATTCACGATCATTCATATAAAATTTCAATTTTTTACTCAGGTTTATGTAATGATATTTTATTATTTTGATATTTATTTACTGTAATTTTAAATATTTATTTTTTTATAAAAATTCTGATTTTAAATATGAAGAATTTTTTATGATTATCATTAAATTGTATTTATTATTATTTTATTATAAATAGAAGATAATGTGTTATAGAAGGAAATGATGATTTATTTAATTTTATCAAATACTGAAAAACATTTTAAAACAAAATAATATATTATAATTATAGTGTACAATCTAAGCTCCGTCTTATAATTCGTGGCTCGGCAGAATGAATTAAATATAATTCATGAAGAATATTGTGGTCAAGGACGACTACAACACTAGTATTTTCATATTTTTGCTTTGATTAAGATCAAGGTTGTTTATTTATAAAATATTGTGTTTATAAACAATGTTAAATATCATTATCTAATTATATTTTTAAATGTCTTGCTTTTGTTTCATTTGTATAATTATTTATGTTGTCTGAAAAGTTAATTTACTGTATATTTATACAAACAGTACTACTATTTATTTATTTATTTTTTTTTTTGAATAATTTCAGTATTAATAATTTTATTTTATTAACTGTTTTCATTCATGATTTTCTCTAAAAGAATTGAAACGATGACTGAATTGAATGAAGTTTCTTTTAATATGTAAAGTTCGATTGTTTTTAAATCCTCAAACCAGAATATTCTTTATTGAGTTATATAATTAGAAATATCTGTGCCTCAGACTGCTTATGGTTTTCTTTTAAGAAGTTTTGATATTTAATTGCACTTTTCAAGTGAATAAACATATTTTTTATTAATGTTATAATTTTTTAAGTATAGTTTGGTTTGATGTAAAAAAAAACCTGAAATTTTTATAAAATATTTGATTTGAGAAAATATCAAATTGTTGAAATATGAACATTTCCAGAAATTTAAGCTCATAAACTGATATTAAGAAAATGTTGAAAAGCTTGAGCTACTCAAAATATTTTGATAAAATTATTAGCGTGTTATGTTCAGAGCTGAGTATAGTCTGTAAACTTAGAGTTTTCCTTAGAAAAATTGCCACATATGATATCTTAGTCTTTAGATCAATAATGATAAAAATGTAAATATTACTTGCTTCTCCCTGTTTTAATGATGCTCACTAGCAATTAACAGAATATCTGAACAAAATAGAATTTAGATTCATGATTTATTTATTTCAGTCATCGTTTCAATTAGTATACACAATAGAATTAGTAAATGTTAATTTTTTGTTGGAATGAGGATAATTTGTAGAATTCAGGGCCATCATGGAAACTATGTAGAAGAAAATTTTAATTTCTTCAGAATTATAACATTTTTTTTTTTAATAATCATATAAACTAGAGGGTTATCAAAAATCCATTAACTTAATTCTTATAATATAACTTCTCCCATCATCTGATATTTTCACATATTAATCAGTCATTTTATTCCAGTCAGACTACACTTTTCAAATGATCATAATGTTATTAAAGTAATAATTTTTATAATAGACTCTACGTTAACTTTCTCATTTTTAAAATATTGATGAACATTGTAAATAATCTCTTTTTCCTTGGTGATGAATTTGCTTTTCCATGTCCTAAACTCAAATTATTTTTTATAATTTGAGTTTAGGACATGGAATAAGACAATAAACCAAAAATAAACTAAACCAAGAAAACAGAACTTACAGTAGTCCTTCTATCACTTACAATATTCGATAAATACTTACTTTTCATTGGTTGAAAATGAAGGGAAACTCTTAAGTATATAAACTATAATTGATGCCAGTCTATGGGTATAATGAATAAGTTTGGATTTGATTTGTGGCAGAGAGCTGCATTAGTCAAACTGATATATATATAATATAATATAAAGATCAGTTCCAGAAAGAACTAAAATTGCCTACTTTCTGTGTCATTTATTTTTCATTTATGTAATTTGGAATCCATTAGTTTTGTGTTCAATTTTAACGTTAAATTAATCGGAGTTGATGTCGTGCATTGTTAAATCATCATTACATCATAAATTGTTCCTGTTTGTGCCATCATCCATTGTTACATTACAGTGACATCACATCAGTACTTTGATGCCATTATAATAGACAGATTGCTGTCTATCTTCAATATCAAGTTTAAATCAGGTAAGACCTACACTCCTAATACTTAGTCCCATCTATTGGCAATAATATGAAATAGAATTTCATTTTTATCACAGTTTTATCCTATAGCAGGGGTGTCCAAATTTTTGGCTTCCTTAGGCCACATTTGAAGAAAAAAAATTGTCTCGGGTCGCACATGAAATATACTATTCTAACGATAGTTGATAGGCAGCTGGATGGCCACGTGGTAACGTGTTAGCATGCCACGCAGGACGACCCAGTTCGCATCTTCTGAAAAGTTTTTCGGAGTTCCAGGCCTGGCCCTGCAATCCCCGTCCTTCACCACCGGTCCCCTCCACAAGTGTAAGTGCATTCCGTGAGTGGAATTGGCCCCGTCTTTTAGTAATCTCACTGATTGGAAAGGGGGCGTAAAACAAAAAAATATAGTTGTTAAACAAAATGTTAGTGAATAATGTACAATATATGATATCCACTATGACAAATAAGCAGAAATGTCATAGCATAATAATCTTTGACTTGTTTTCATTCAGAAATTTTTTAAATCATTGAGCAGATCAAGAAGTTTGTACAATATATGATATCCACTATGACAAATAAGCAAAAATGTCATAGCATAATAATCTTTGATTTGTTTTCATTCAGAAATTTTTTAAATCATTGAGCGGATCAAGAAGTTTCAATCATTTGAAATAAGAAATATTTTAGAAAATAAATAGGAAATGTAGATAGGTATTCCAATAATAAAAACTTCATTAGTTTCATTAAGTACATAAAAATCTCAATGTTTTAAGGAGTTTACGATTTGATGTTGGGCCACATTCAGTAAGGTGGTGGACCGCGGGTTGGACAGCCCTGATTTCATTAAGTACATAAAAATCTCAATGTTTTAAGGAGTTTACGATTTGATGTTGGGCCGCGGGTTGGACAGCCCTGTCCTATAGGATAAAACAATCCAATAGGATTAAATGATAATGTATCGAGGTGTCGTTTAATGGCAGAACAATGTAAATATTGATATTTTCTATTTCTGACTATTCAATCTTATAATTGAATTCAAATCACAAAAATGTAAATCTATGGCTATCTGTATGTATATTATTATAGTACTCAGTGTGGAAAATTAAAGAACTAGTTCCGAAAACAAAGATGATAAAAAAAAAATTAGCTTTAGTGAATATGATATAAAATAAATATAGAATGAAGTTAGTTTAGCTGCAGTTGAATATAAAAAATGACAACAGATAACTACAGAATTATCTCCGATAATAGTCATTTGAATAAAGTAAATATAATCTTATATTTAGCCATTTATAATCTATTAGAATTAAAACTATAGACTGTGATGTAATTACAAACATAATGCATTTACGAACAAATTTCTGAAACACATTTTGTTTGAAAAGTTTATTCGAAAATTTCCTCCTATAGATATAGAATTCACTATATATATTGTGTTGTGTTATTATTGATTATACCAGTTTTTGAGTTTGACATGCCTACTTTGCAGAATAGTTTATATGGAATTATTTTTTGATATGCAGTAATTAATAATTATAAGGTGTCCCAATAAAATAAACCCAAAATGAAATTTGGATAATTTAGTGATGATGATGAAACAAATTTTTAAAAGTAAGACTAATATAAAAGCTGATTAACCAAATAATTGAAAGATAAAGATGATTGGAACATGCAGCATAAAGGCTTAAAGTATTCACCAATGAAAATGTCCACTTAAATAGATTACATGTTATGGTATTAATAATAATAGTCTATTTACATCATCATTTTAACTATTTTGCATGTATAGTTTTAGTTGTTAAATTTTAAAGAAACAATAGCTAACATTTTCAGTAAATGCTATACCATCCTCAGGCTACATACAAAAATAAACTGTGTTATACTTTCTATAATGTTTTCTTCGAATAACCAAATCAAAACAAATCAAAAAACTTAAACAAAACAAATATAACAAATGGTTGTCATGATGATTTAGCTAGAGATATGTATAACGATGAGCATAGCCAGCTCGGAAATGGAGGACTGTGTAAGAAGTATAGGATAATAAGCAGGAGAATATAATTATACTACACAAAAACTAGCACTATACTGCAGAAATTACTTTATTTTGACAAACATTTTCAACCCTCCTTCGGGGTCATCATCAGGTTTAATTACAACTTTCTACACGAACACGACAAACTTATAAGGTGGATTTTCTTACCCCCCCTCATTTACACATGCGCAGTGGAAAAAACGGACACAACTTACATCAACGTACACTGCGCATGTGCAAACGAGGGTACTTATAATCCAGACATTTGATGTTACATTCAAAAAATTCAAAAATAAATATAATAAACAAAATTAACGAGTCATTAATAAATAATAAGAAAATAATTTAATAAAATTACATTTTTTAACAAGAACATTATTAATAAAAGATTTTTTTATGAGTATTGTACTAAGTTCCATAACAAGTATCACTCTTCTCCAGTGACAGATTATTTTTTAATGCGAATTTCCAGGCTTGGGAGAGTTCTAAGGATTGTCTCTTATTAATTACCTTCCCATTTTTGCTTCCTACAAAAATTGCTAATTCCTCTGCAACTTTTAGCTCTTTTTTGTTACTAATCTTTTTGATTACGTTGGCTTCATTCCAATTCACTTGGATATCGTATTCATAAGCCCTCCTAGCCAGTGCGGTTGTTAATTTCCCTTTCTTAATATCATCTACATGCTCTTTTAACCTCTTTTTTAAGTTTCTCCCTGTTGCACCGATATATACTTCATTTCTGTATTTATCATTATTCGTTAGAGGTATTTCATATACCCCTGTAAGTTCTCTATTGTAAACATCTTTTACATTTCTTAAATGGCTCCATACTGTGCTATTCCTTCTATACACTGGGTTCTTTCTATTCTTTTTAAACAGCTTCCAACTGTCTTAAAATTCATTAAGCTTTCTGCAACTACTTCATACTCTTTACTTTTTACCACCTTATTATCCGTTCTACCATAACGTAGATGGGAGTTGCTTTTCTGTTTTTTTCTTTTTAACATTTCATTAAATAACTTTATAATAATCTTTCTGTTATAACCATGTTTCTCTGCAGTTTCAATAATTAACTCTAATTCTTCTAATAAGAAAGCATCTGTATTACAATGTGTTATTGCTCTACTAATAAACGGAGCTTAAGGCTGCTTTCTTAAACCTCCATTTATCGTTGGACCATTGTGGGATAATTACAGAAGTGCTGGATGGCTTTCTATAAACTTTTGTTTTAATAATATCTGCATCTACTAATATTTCTATATTTAGAAAGTGTAACATTTTTGTTTCTTTTTGGTCTAAAACAAGCTTGAGGCCATAACTTGGAATGGTGAAGCTGTTCATTAGATCTTCTGATCGATCTATTTGGTTCCAAATGACAAAAATATCGTCCACGTATCTTGCGTAAAGAGTAGCATCTTCTATTAAATTATTTAATGATGTTTGTTCTACAGATCTTATTACTAATTCCGCCATAACTCCTGCTAGTGGGCTTCCTATAGGAACACCTTGCGTTTGTTGGTTTGTTGGTTTTATGGAACTTAGTACAATACTCATATAAATCTTTTATTAATAATGTTCTTGTTAAAAAATGTAATTTTATTAGTTAAATTATTTTCTTATTATTTATTAATGACTCATTAATTTTATGTTTATTATATTTATTTTTGAATTTTTTGAATGTAACATCGAATGTCTGGATTATAAGTTCTATGTTCTAGAAGAAAAAATGTTGTTAGTTTGAGCTGATGAGGGCTAGTATTAGCCAAAAACGTTTCTTGTTAATAAAGTTTATAAGTTAATAGGTCTGCTCGTTAGTGCTGATTTTATAGGATATATATATTTCTAGTCTTATTCCATTATATTTCTATATTTAATTTATATAAAGCTTTTTATTAAAGTAATCTCTTCTCTATTATATATGGTATTTTTATAAATATTTTGTTTATATTTTAAGTTATTAGATAACTGTGGGGCAAACGGACATCATTTAAGGAAATTAGCAATATTTAAGATATAACTGGTAACTACATATTATAAGTATGTTATATATTGTATATATATATGATTATTATTTTTTGCCAAATGAATCCATTGAAATGTTAAAGAAATTTCTAATTAAGCTTAAAAACTTTATCAGGCTAGAACAGATTTTCATTTAAATTCACCATAAAGTAAAATTTATGTTTTAGTAAACAAGGGTTTTATATTTAATCATAGTTTCAAAAATGTTATGCATGGTAGCTTGGTAACTTAAAAGCCTTTCCAATTGTTAGATTTAAAAGTAGCTTTATTTAAATATTGCTCACTAATGTGCTGCTACCATTTATTTTTTAGTTTTATAGCTTTAAAGTGCAAAACTGATAGTGGGGCAAATGGACACATCTCTGTAGGGGCAAAGGACATGTGTTTTTTTTTTTTGCCATTTATAGCTTAAAATATGTATTTTATCAAATGTTATTTTATAGGAAGCTTATCTATTACTTGTATGATGTATTATTTACTGGCATTTTCTATATTAATTATGCTTTTACAGATATGATTTGTAATGGTGAAAGAAATTCAAATCAATAATTAATTGGAAAAAAGTGATATTCGTTGTGAAAGCTTTTAAAATTGATAGAATGCTATTAACAACTGCAGTTAGACATATATTATTCTAAATAACACATTAAGGAAGCAAGTTTGTCCAATGTAGAGATTCCCAAATTTGATCAACAAAACAAAGATTTTTAAGATAGAGGAAGTTAACAAAGTTAACAAAGTTGATGCCACCAATGGAAAAGACACTCAAGTAGCATACATTTCTGTAGTAACTTCTTTAAACTTCAATAAAGAAAAAACATTTGCCAGACAAACAGTGTGTTATATAAAGATAGTGTAAATTGCATGCCAGGTCTCTATCATGTATAGAAAATGGAAATGATCCATATCATGTTGGTCACTTTTCTCTCAGTAATACTAGTGATTAAGAAAACAGATGTCCATTTGCCTCTACAGTTTGGGGCAAATGGACAGCATGCATTCTTTGTTAAAATCAATTATTAAAAAATTTTAGTGCTACTGAGGAAAGTAAATGTTAAGTGCTTCAATAGATTACACCTAACCGAATATAATAATAAATATTATAATCTTTTTTAACAAAGTATATTTGAAATATTTTAAAATATATCACTAGTGTGTCCATTTGCCCCACAGTTACCATATTTGTGGCATTTTTATATTGATTTATGCAGGAAAGATCTAACAATATTAGTGGATTCAAAATTTTAAGTTTATAATTAAATATATATTCAATTTAAGAAAATAATGAAATGATTTTGAACTTTGTTTGTGTTGTATAAGAACTCACAAAAATCATATTTCACTTTAGCCACAAATGGTCAAATGTTTTTCTGCACAATTGATATTAAATTAAAAAAATAATCTCAAAATTGATTTGTAATTTATCAGTATTTATTAATATTAGAAATTACCTGCTCATATAAATGAGTGGAAATATAATCTTGTGATTTAATCTAATAATACTGTATATAACAACAAAAACACTTCCGAATTCATGTAGGGAATCCAAGAGGGAATCGTAAAATGACATCCATTATTACGTTACAGTGCCATATAAAACCACATCTAGACAAGAAAATCATCGTCTTCTACACCTTTTAATTTTAGCCTAATTGGGCCAAATCTTTTAGATGATTTTAAGTGAACTACACTATGCCTATATTCTGAATTTGGTCAAAATTGCGAATTCTGTCTTTTAGAGGAACTATAATTTCCACGTAATTTCTATTCCTTAATTTTTAAATTATTAAAAACAACAAATAATTTGGGCTGTTGCAGACATCCAAAAATTAGATCTTTCTAAAGATATCCTATTTATAGAAATAGGTACAGTAGTTCCACCGAAAAAGGGACATCCAGCCAGCCAGCCATGCTTGACTATTGATATATATGATAAACTACCTAAATGTATGAAAACTTATTTTCTGTCAAATGTCTTTTTTTTTAAAAAAAAAAAATTGTTAATCCACAACAGATTGTTGATTTTTAATGAATTTTTAGCTAATTTGGCACTTTCTTATCAAAATTATGTAACAAACCATCATGTTTTCAATAGTTGTAAATCTTTTTCTAAAGTCAAAACAAATACATTTCTTGTCCTATTTGCATCTAGAGATAGATGGATGTTATTATTCAGAATCATTGAAATGTACCATGTGAGTAAGTATAGCAAACAAATAAGGGCAAAAAATATGACTTTGGAAAATCATGAAATATATTTAAATTTGGATGGTTTTAAAATTGATTATTATATCAAATTTTATTTTATATTTTAATTTTTATCACTTTTATGATACAATTCACTTGTTTGTAATGTAACATTTTTCATCTTATTTAAGGAACATTTATTTTTTATAAATTTTTTTAACTGAATGCATAATATGCAAATTATGATGATATCCTACTTCAAATTCTCTCTGTTTCTGTTTCTATTTTTGTATGTCTTTGCAATTAATGATAACAAAGTAATTTATTTTTTCCTTGTAGATAAAGATTGAATGCACAATAATTACTGTATACAGGTATTCCCCTACTTATGATCATTTCATTTATGAAAATCCATTCATATTATTGTCCTTACAATAATAAGAGTTCAACAAAATGCATGAAGGGCAACGAATTGCTCTTACAATATTTTGAACTTGGCTATTTTCATAGCATACTGGTTAGAAATACTTTCTATTTTATTAAAAATTCACAGGTCGATGGCCACATAGTAAAGCAATCACTTACTATGTTGGAGTATCTGTATTCAATTCCAGATGATTTTATCACATCAGACGATCTAGGCTCAAATCAAGACAATATTTACTATCCTGAAGGATCAGGTGTTCCATTGTCTACTATTACTACTAAAATTAATAAGTTTGTCAACTTACGAATTTTTTGACTTACGGTACAAAACATAAATATAAAAGCACCCATATTGTGATAATGAGATCAGAATTTATGGTAGGTGCAAATGCCATTTTCAGTTATAATATAACAATCATTTTTTCAGTAATGTTTAATATTTTATTTTTTTAATATTTATTTTTTAATTGTATAGTTATTTATTAAAAGGTTTCATGTACTTTTTATGAAACTATTTCAAAACCTAATAGATATATAAAAGATAAAGATGGTTGCATGTGGGAATAATTTTAATCATTATTTAAAACTGAATGAAGAGCTTAAATAAAAATCTGAAATCAAATAAATAATGTATTAAAGTATCTAAGAATGAAGAATTTTGTTATAAGTTTTAGTCTGTAAATATAATTAGAAATTTAATAGTTTGTTTACATAAATGCAAAATGAGTGACTGCCACACTGCACAGCAATTGAACCATTTTTTACAAATAATTATCATTTAACAAATATTTCATTGAAAGAATGGCCATGGGTATATGAAATGCCAGAAAGTAAGTTTTCCCCCTATGTTACTTTTTAATGCATTTCAAAAAGTTATGGGTATATCAAAAAAGATCAAAATATTCATAAAAATTCTAATTTTTTCAATTTTATTAAAATTTTTTTTTACTTTATCTAACACAAGTCTTTCTTGGTGTTGGGATTTTTTTTTCCGTCAGTGTATAAAAGAAGATATTTTATGGAATACAATTTGTTAAAAATGAGATGATCGATATATTAAGATATTAATCTCTCTTTAATAGTCATTCTTAATCCGGATACTGGATACAAAACAATATCAATACTGAGAAGAATTTTATCTCTTGGTTCGAGTGAACATATTTTAAAATGTCGGAGGATATTTGCCAAAACTGTCTTTGCCTCTGTCATAGCAAATACTTGACCTAGAAGAAGAAAATTATTATTAAAAATCTATTTTTCTAGGTAAATTAATTTGTTTAATTACCGATGCAGTTTCGAGGACCAGCTGAGAATGGAATAAAGGAAAAAGGATGACGTGTCTTGGAATTTTCGGGTAAAAATCTATCGGGATCGAAAATTTCTGGGTTCTCGTAAACTGTTGGATTATGATGAATACCGTAAATGCATATCACGAGAGATGAATTTGCGGGCACATCGAATTCATCTGCTCGTAAAAATTATAATAATTCTTAATAAATTTGAAACAAATCAAATAACCAAACAATATAACAAGAAGTTTTTGCATCGAGAGATGAATTTGCGGGCACATCGAATTCATCTGCTCGTAAAAATTATAATAATTCTTAGTAAATTTAAAATAAATTAAATAGACAAATAATGTAACAAGAAGTTTTTTGCATCTCACCCACTCTCATTCCGTCAGTAAGTTTTTGCATCTCACCCACTCTCATTCCGTTAGGACATTTTCTGATGATAAAGGGACCCGGTGGATATAATCTCATTGATTCCTGAAAACATAAAAATATTAAAGCACCGCTATTTATGGTAAATGAAATCATGTTTATGAAATATTAAAACATTAGGTTATCTCAAAAGTAATGTCGTTTTTAGCATTAAGTTTTTGAAAGGGTATCACTTCTAACATTGTTAAAGCTTTAAAAATTCATGTTTAAACAAGGTAAGACTTGTTTGAGCAATTACAGTGTAATATTGACATTATTTTTGAGAAGATCTGACATTATGTTTTATATACCATAATCCAATAATGCCTTAATTTGTCCCTTTGTGTAAAGGGCGTAATTTATTAAAAAATAATAATAATACCTTAATCACACAGTCTAGATATTTCATTTTTTTCAAATCTTCTGTTGTGATAGTTCTATTTCTGTTTTCTCCAAAAATATCAGTCAATTCCCGAAATACTTTCTCTTGTATATCCTGATGTCTACCAAGAAAATACAGAGTCCAACTAATGGCCAATGTAGTTGTCTCTTTGCCCTAATTGAAAAAAAACAATGACCTATAGATCAAAATAATTTAATCATATAAATTAATTATATTGAATCTCTTACCGCAAACATAAAATTATCTAATTCTTGTCTAATGTCTCTTTCTGTAAAACTACCGTCTTTTATGTGATAATGAAGTAGCAAATCTAAAAAGGATCTCTTTTTCTTCTCGTCCAATTCTTCCTTATTTTCTTTGCAATTATTTTCATCTTTTTCATTTTGTAATTCAATTAATAATTTTTCTTTCCGCTTTTCGATTATCTTAAAATATTTATTATTAAATTTATATATTATAATAATAATTTATTTCTCTGCTATTATGATTTTAAAACTTACTTTTACGTCGAATCGATGAATTGTCTCGATATTTTTTTTCATGTTTCTTTTAAAGGAGCTAAAATAAAATATCGGAGGAAACCAATACCACGGTTTCATGAACCACTGGATTACAAAAGATCGAATTCTGTTATACGAGTAAAATATATCCTTTAGAAAATATTTTTTATATGCAATTTAATATAAATTTACAGTATTATCATAGAAATTTTACCATATAAGATTCTTTTAGAATATTCTGTGCTAGTTTAATGTTAATAGTTTAGAATTTTGCAAAAGGATAAAAACTATGAACTTTCTATTCTACTTCCTATTCTATGAACAAATTTTTAAGGATCCTGTTTAATTCCTCATCATTATCATAGTATTAACTCTCAAGTAGGTATTCAAGCGAAGGAATCTGAAGGGCTAATGTTTAGGTCCACTATATCTGAAAACTGAAACGTGTACAAATGTTTTAGGTTACTTACAGTCTCCTTGCTTTCAGTTTATGCTTTAGCTTCACATAAGTTGACAGAATTTTACAGCACCATCTAATGTTCATATACATATTCCAGATAGAGAATATACCAAGAAAATATACAGCCCAACTAATGCTCTAATGGTTGTTCATTTTTGGTAAATTATTGTAAATTAGGAAGCAAAACATCAAAATTATAAATCATTACTTTTCTTAAGAGTTGTGCTATCTATTTGATTTAAAACACGAAAGAAATTAATAAAATTAGGACTTCTATTAGTCATAGTCATAGCATTAAATGCACAGAACCTGAGTGTCTTGAACATCAGTGGTCTTGAACCGAAAATTTTTCTTGTTCTTCGCACCGCCATGTTATCTACATACGTCAATGAATACTAAACTCTGATTGACTATGTAGTTACATCTGAAACAAATACAGTGGATTCCGCTTAATTGGGACACGTTGGGACTAAGCCATTTTGTCCCAATTAAGCACTGTCCCAATTAAACGAAGTAATAATAAATTCTAAAATAAAATATGTAATTCGTAGGTAAATAAATAATAGGTAAATAATAATAATTAGCTACCTATTTTAATGGTTTATTAAAATGTGTATACCTAATTATTAGCTTTTTACCGATCTCCTCTGACTTCGTCTTCAACTCTAGGCAGCTGATATTCACGCCTCGCCCCTAACTATAGAAAATCATTGATCTAATGCTTCTTCGACTTCTGGATCCTTTCCATCACGCTTTCTTTTCTGGAATTTCTTTTTGTAATGCCTACTCCTCACGCAGTTGATTTTCTTGTTGTAGGAGACGCGCTATGGTAGATTTTGGTTTATTTCAGCGAGTCTTCGATAGCTTGTATTAAATGGCTGGCTTTTAATTTTATCCAGCAAAGCAATTTTACTCGAAAGTGTAAAATCATTTCTTGATATCTTGGCAAAGATTTAAAAATTTTAAATAAAATCAACACTGTAAATGAATATCGCTAGATAAGTAACGGTAGACTCTTAAGTAGACGCACACTTGCCAGACTCACGACGATAGATAACTGATTCTCATCACGCTAGTGTTGCCGAATACAGTATTGCTATGTATTATTTATCAACGATGATATTTATTTATAATTTTACTAAAGAATCGATGTTTATATTAGTGTGGCGACAGTGTGTCGATGATGTGTATGTAATAGGATGCGAAGAAACGAACCGCTTCATTGTGTTAGTCTGTTGTCTTGTAGAAAGGTTTAACCTGAAAAATTACCGGTACAATAAAATGTTGTTATAATTTTTATATAAGGATTTTTTTTAAGAAAGCACACAAGTATTAGTGTACGTAGTGTTGCCATACTTTCGAAAAATCCCTAAAATATATCAAAAATTGAAAATCTCTTTTCTCTTACTGTCCCAATTAAGCGTTTAAATTATGTATTAGTTTATTAGTTTGGTTTCCGTTCTTTGAGATTTGTCCCAATTAACCGGTGCTCCAATTAAGCGGAATCCACTGTATTAAATTTATTTCTACTGTATTATCGGGTGAGTTTCTGATGAAGATACGACTTACAAATCAGAAACTGCATCACTTTCAGTTTCAGGCTTGTTTTCAGATTTAGTGGAGCCCAGGTCCAAGTTTGGTCTATAGGATGATCGAGGTATTAGGCATGATATCCATTAAATGTATTTCTTTCCATATCCTAAGTAATTTACCTTAATTTTAACACTTGTCCTATTGTATCTCAACATTTTAACAATAATTTTTGCTGTTATTTGACAGTGATTTTGGATAATTTAGTTGATTTCATTCAAATGGGCTTATCTCTTACATATCTAATTTTTTTATTTTGGATACATAACTTAGAACATTACTAATATTAAAATAATTATTTCATTGATATATCTCAGTTTTTGGTTTTCTCATGAAATTTTGCAGCAATTTGTTCACGGCCAAATACTTAGAAAATTAATGACGAATCTTACTCAAGCTAAAATGCTAACTCCTAATTCTTCACAAAAACTGCAAAACACCATCTTTCCCAGTTTAATTTGTTGTAGAAACTGTTTTATATCAGTACAACAATACAGTCAACAGCATTACTTTTTAAAACCCACCATATCACAGTAGAATGTATAGAATGTATTCTGCTTATTTTCCATGTTTTGTTAGGGTTAAATATAAAGTACAAAATTTAATTTCTGGACTACTTTAATACAGTAGAATGTATAGAATGTATTCTGCTTATTTTCCATGTTTTGTTAGGGTTAAATATACAGTACAAAATTTAATTTCTGGACTACTTTAGTTATAAGATATGCTGTATCGAAAAATGACATTAATACTTAAATATATAAATGTTTGATATTGTTCACTTACTCATTAACGGCTTTTATGTATGCGTTACCCTTCTGTGTTTGAGCATTCAGTTTCACTTTCATTGTTGTTTCTATAGTAGAAAGGGCAAAATCATCTTTTCAAATTTTTTATATGATAAAATGCAAAATATATTTACCATTGATGATGTCTAATGCGCAGGGTCCTATCATTTCAATCATATCGAATATTTCGTTTTTTGTTTTCTTCTTTAATTTCTCGATCAAAATGTTCGAATGTTCGTTAAATACATCTTGAAAGTCTTTCAGTATTCGAAAATGGAAGGTGGGAGTTAATAGCTTTCTTCGTCTTCTCCATTTTTCATCAGAACTATAAAAGAGATACTTTATAAAGCGAATAGGTTAACAATGTTAGAAAGATCAACTTTCTATTCAAATATTTTTCTCACTAATTAGAATTAAAAAATGCCTCGTATTTGATTATGCTGATATTTTAAAGAAAGTTGATTTTAATTTATAATCAGTTGTTTATGTTTCTGAATCGCTTAAAGAATATACAGTGGATTCCGCTTAATTGGGACAGCCGAGTAATTGGGCTAATCTCAAAGAACAAAAACCAAACTAATAAACTAATACAAAATTTAAAAGCATTTCTAAGACAACTTTTCGCTTAATTGGGACAGTAGCAGAAAAGGAATTTTCAATTTAATATATTTTAGAGTTACGAACAAATTTCTGAAACACATTTTGTTTGAAAAGTTTATTCGAAAATTTCCTCCTGTAGATATAGAACTCACTATATATATTGTGTTGTGTTATTATTGATTATACCAGTTTTTAAAATATATACGTAAGACCTTAAAAAAACAATATACGTAAAACAAAAGGAAAGAAAAAGTATCCAGCCTATATAATATTTATTTAAAAATTATATCTTCCTTGCTGTCTGTTTCTTAAAACGAGAACGTTTTTTTTTTCTTTAACAATATCAACTTCATTTTTTGGGTTTTTTCCGAATTTAAAGTTTGTGTATCTTCTGCTGTCTTTACTGTTGTTTCGTTAAAACGAGAACGTTTTTTTTTCTTTAACAATATCAACTTCATTTTTGGGTTTTTTCCGCATTTAAAGTTTGTGTATCTTCTGCTCTCTCTTTCTGTAGGTATTTGTACCATATTAACTCTTGATTTTCATTGTATGGAGCTAAATTGAAGATATCAAAGGGTCGCAATTTGACCAACATGATTGACGTGACATAATTGTGACATCACTATTGATTTGTCACCGTGAAGTCATGCAATAACATAATTTAAATGTTTATTAAAAAAATTGCAAATATTCATTTATTAAATTTAATAATTGTGATTAATTTACTTTGTCCCAATAAATTATTTCATATAGTCATTCATTATTTCATGTAGTCAGCATTTTACAGCTTTCAAAATAACACTGAATTTCTCGAATGAAATTTAATGTAGAAATTGATTAGAATGAGTAAGCAATATACATTTCATTTTTACCTACTTAAGATGGGAAACAATGAACATCAGTTCTGCATTTTTCAAATTACAATTCATTTGATATTTGATTCCAATCATTGAGCAGTTTGATGTGTTCAACAAATTCAGATTTGTTATATAAAAATTCTTTTAGTCATATTAGCTGGATCTAAGACAAAAGTCAGAAAGATATTTTAATATTAAATTGTTGGGTGTTCTTATTTAGAAAAAAAAAATTATGTCAGACAATAATTTCTTTTCCGTAAGCCGCAGAGCCAACGTCAAGTCGACACCCATTCTGCAAGGTTTTTTTGTTTTCCCAGCAATCTCCCTTACGGCCTGACAGTTTGAGTACGTAAATTAAGTTACGTAAATTTTTAAGTTACGTAAATTACGTAAACTAAATTACGTACGTATTAATAAATACATAACGTAATTTATTAACGTAATTCTTTACGTAACGTAATTCTTTACGTTTTTAAACGTAAATTACGTACGTATTAATAAATACGTAACGTAATTTACGTTTAAAAACGTAAAAACGTAATTTAGGTTACGCTACGTTTTTAAAAAACGTAGCGTAACCTAAATACGCTAATGTTTTAAAAACGTAAAAACGTAATTTAGGTTACGCTACGTTTTTAAACGTAATTTAAGTGCGTATACGTACCTAAATTACGTAAGGTACGTATTACGTAATCCTGTAAACATTACGTTATTTACGTACGTACGTAAACGTTTACGTAATTTACGTATTACGTAATTTCGTACGCAACTTAGTTACGTATTCGTTAACGTACGTACATATTATTTATACGTAATACGTACGTTACGTAATTTAGGTACATAAACGCACTTAAATTATGTTTAAAAACATAGCGTAACCTAAATTACGTTTTTACGATTTTAAACGTAAATTACGTTACGTATTTATTACGTTTAGGTAAATTACGTACGTACGTTAACGTATACATAATACGTAACTAAGTTACGTACGGGATTACGTAATACGTAAACGTAAATTACGTAAATTACCATTACGTAAATTAGATTTACGTTTACGTAATTTACGTAAGTACGTACGTTTACGTTACAAATAATTTACGTATAAATTATGTAAACGTATACGTACGTAATTTACGTAAGTGTTAGACAATAATTTCTTTTCCGTAAGCCGCAGAGCCAACGTCAAGTCGACACCCATTCTGTAAGGTTTTTTTGTTTTACCAGCAATCTCCCTCATGGCCTGACAGTTTGACCATGAGGGACTAAAACTGGGTTGTCATATCCAGGGAAAAATAAAAGCCAATCGAAACCACGCCCGACTGGCTGTCCATTCCTGTCAAATCCATGAGTCGTCCCATAATATTATGCTTTAAATACTATTTAAAGTATAATATTTAAATAGTATTATGCTTGATCTTAAATTCTTGCTGTAATGGTAAAAACTGCAGATGATATAAATTTTTACAATTATATTTTTTTAGTTTAGCTAATTTCAATTTTAAGTTGACGTATTACAATGTTGTATTATTTTAATTAAATTTTAAATAATAAATAATTAAACTTAAATTCGATTCGTAGTACATGTTGCCATGTTAGAACAAACCAGTGATCGATATAAATTTTTCATGGCCGTATACAGTATTCACTTTTTGTATCATAAAAAGAATAGTTACATTGAACTGCATTTCTAATTAGCTTCGGTAACGATTAAGTTGTTACAAGATGTAATTTTCTTTTTCCGTATAATACAGGTTGATAATCAAAAATCCGGCAATCAATATTCGGGTTCCATCAGTTTTTCGGCATGAATGTCGGAGGGCATTTTTTAAATTTACTACGTTGGCGCACCATTGTTTTCTTGAGGCTCCGTTTATATTTTGACGGGCCTGTACTCCATATTCAGATGTTTGGTCATGCTTGCAACCAGGGTTGCCAGATTGGCTTTTTTGACACCAAATGACCTCTTTTTGGCTTTAGACATGGTTGGCGTTAGAAACATTTTAACATTTTGGCATTTTTTCTGGCTTTTTATTTTTGTTTATTGGCATTATATAAAATCTTTTAACTTTTTCGATGGTACAATAACGAATTAAAATTCTGCAGAACTATTTTATTTAGTTGAATTAACATTCTGTAGAACTACTGTCTTTTATGCAGTTTTTAACATTAGAATTTCAATGGATTTTCATTTAGTGTTTAATTTATTTCTTTAAGGCACAGTACAAGTAGTCCTTTTCTGTTAAATATATACAGCATAAATATATAAATATCAAAAGTCCGGAATTTTCGAAAATCTGGCAATCCTCAGGGCCCGAGATTGCCGGATTTTTGATTATCAATCTGTACTAACAGTAAAAATTACAAACACAATTACAACTTTAAAGTTGTCAATCGCAGTCCCAATGTCAGTAGATGACTTTTGGAAATACAGAAATTACGCTCTGCGAAACCTCTTTCGCATGTTTTAGAAATTATGCTTAATAAATTTCAAAGATTTTTGCCCGTTCATCTATTTACTTCGAATGGAAATAAGGAATAATCCATCAAAATACAGCAAATGTATTTTAAATAAATATTTACCATCCTTACTTAGCTTCATGTCACTACGAGCCATATAGCAGAATCTCCAAATATTTGAGAGCCTCAATCAATTTCTTTATGGGTCAATGAGAACCGCATAAGATTTTTCGATAATTTTAACAGTAGGCTCAAAAATTGTTTATTATATATTGATATTTTACATGCATATACTTTGTATAGATCAGCCATTCTCAACCTGCGGCCCGCGGGTCGCATGTGGCCCGGCAAACTTTTACGTGCGACCCGGAACGCACAGTCATTAATTTAATGAAAGCGCGGAATTCTTCTCCCACAACAAAAAAAAAAATTCTGATATTAAAAAATTATTTAAATCTGGAAAAATTAGAATTTTCCTAATTTGTTTGATCCTTGCTGATGCACTCATAAAATTTTACAGGTCATAGGTCAGTTTGGAAAACACTGACCTATGGCATTCATGAACTGAGAAGTCAAGAGTTTTTGTAGGCGATTTTTTAGAAATCGGATTTTTTCACATAACACCAACCGGTAGACGACTGCTGATATAGAGTATTGCGGCCCGCTGGTACAAGTAACTTTACTTTGCAAGATCTCTAAGAAAGTATGTCTACAGATCCGAATGCAGTGAAGGAATTGAGTGAACTAAGTCGCTTTTAGCCCGATCAGCCGTAAAACGTCTTTGAAACGTTTTGGTTACTTTTGGTTACATTAAAAATGAATGATAAGGGGTTAATAAAACAATGGTATTAAAACTATAACTTACCATTTATTTATTTTAAAACTATAACTTACCTTTACTATTTATTTATTTAAACTATAACTTATTTATTGACTTTTATGCAAAATTAATTCCTCGTCTCCAATGTCGCAGTTATAAAAATAAAAGTAAAGCAAAATTTTCTTCTTAGAATTTGGGTCAATCGTGTTAAATCAAAATAAGTCGTGTAAAAATAGAATTAAATTTTTTTTTCTAATTCATGTTAAATCAAAATCGTGTAAAAGAAGTTCGTGTAAAAACAGAATTGGGTGTATATTAAATCAGAATCAATTTACTCAAATCATTATAAATACAGTAGATTCTGCTTAATTGGGAAAGCTGCGTAATTGGGACAAATCTCAAAGAATGGAAACCAAACTAATAAACTAATACAAAATTTAAACACCTAATTGGGACAGTAGCAGAAAATGAATTTTCAATTTTCGATATATATTAGAGATTTTTCGAAAGTATGGCTACACATACATACACTAATCTTTGCCAGGATGTCAAGAAAGGATTTTACACACAAGTAAAATTGCTTGGCTGAATAAAATTAAAAGCCACCATTTAATATAAGCCATCGTAGACTCACTGAAATAAACCAAAATCTACCATGGATGCGTCTCCTACAACAAGAAAATCAACTGCATGAGGAGTGGGCATTACAGAAAGAAATTCCGGGAATATTCGAAAAAAGCATGATGGAAAAGATCCAGAAGTCGAAGAAGCATTAGATCAATGGATTTCTAAATAGTTAGCGGGCAAGGCGTGAATATCAGTGGCCCAGTATTGAAGACGGAGATCGGTAAAATACTAAAATTAGGTACCTATTTTAATAAATCATTAAAATAGGTACCTAATTATTATTTTTTTAACTATTATTTATTTACCTACGAATTACATATTTTATTTTAAAATTGATTATTACTTCGTTTAATTGGGATAGCCCCTTAATTGGGACAAAATGGCTTAATCCCAATGTGTCCCAATTAAGCAGAATGCACTGTATATATCTTACAGATAAATACATTGTTCAACATGTTATTTTTATAAAATTTGATTAAGATGAAAAAAATTTCTCTAATTGAAATATTGAATTTTCTTTTATTACAAACTTCTATTTATTATCGATTATTTAATTATTAATTGAGTATTTTTTAAATTAATAAAAACATATTTCAGTAATTTCGAAATATTGTTTGTTACAAAATTTTGCTAAAGTTTTTTAACTTATTTACAAATTAATAAGGAAAATTTATACATTTAACATATACCACTTCCATATTTCAAATATTAGGAAAATGATTGTTTGTTTTACATTTACAGACCATCATCATACAAATAAAATAGTTAACAAAAAAAAATCAATGAATGGATCAGATACAATGATCATAAATTTTATCAAATAATAAATTTCAAAGAAGTTATCCAAATTGAACCTAATCTGCCAAATAAATCTCTTGATACCTAATTATTATTTTTTTAACTATTATTTATTTACCTACGAATTACATATTTTATTTTAAAATTGATTATTACTTCGTTTAATTGGGATAGCCCCTTAATTGGGACAAAATGGCTTAATCCCAATGTGTCCCAATTAAGCAGAATGCACTGTATATATCTTACAGATAAATATATTGTTCAACATGTTATTTGTATAAAATTTGATTAAGATGAAAAAAAATTTCTCTAATTGAAATATTGAATTTTCTTTTATTACAAACCTCTATTTATTATCGATTATTTAATTATTAATTGAGTATTTTTTAAATTAATAAAAACATATTTCAGTAATTTTGAAATATTGTTTGTTACAAAATTTTGCTAAAGT
Organism: Olivierus martensii; assembly: GCA_000484575.1. Lineage (NCBI taxonomy): Eukaryota > Metazoa > Arthropoda > Arachnida > Scorpiones > Buthidae > Olivierus > Olivierus martensii. The sequence continues at coordinate 55,852 of AYEL01049162.1, read as the reverse complement.
TTTTTAACATTATTTACAAATTAATAAGGAAAATTTATACATTTAACAGATACCACTTCCATATTTCAAATATTAGAAAAATGATTGTTTGTTTTACATTTACAGACCAAGGCTTAATCCCAATGTGTCCCAATTAAGCAGAATGCACTGTATATATCTTACAGATAAATACATTGTTCAACATGTTATTTTTATAAAATTTGATTAAGATGAAAAAAATTTCTCTAATTGAAATATTGAATTTTCTTTTATTACAAACTTCTATTTATTATCGATTATTTAATTATTAATTGAGTATTTTTTAAATTAATAAAAACATATTTCAGTAATTTCGAAATATTGTTTGTTACAAAATTTTGCTAAAGTTTTTTAACTTATTTACAAATTAATAAGGAAAATTTATACATTTAACATATACCACTTCCATATTTCAAATATTAGGAAAATGATTGTTTGTTTTACATTTACAGACCATCATCATACAAATAAAATAGTTAACAAAAAAAAATCAATGAATGGATCAGATACAATGATCATAAATTTTATCAAATAATAAATTTCAAAGAAGTTATCCAAATTGAACCTAATCTGCCAAATAAATCTCTTGATAATTTAATGGAAATTTTTAATCCAAATTAATCTGCCATATTTAATCCTTTGATTCTTTAACGGAATTTTAATGATTTGAATTAATTTAAACTAATTTTCAGCGCCATCTCATAATTAGAATATTTATTACAATCAATGAGTGGCACCATCTATTAATTAATAATTAAACTAGAATTTTAACTAATTTGTCTGAAGAAAAAAATCCGCCTTTGCCCGGGCTTTGGGCTAACGTCCCAACGTTAGCCCAAAGCCCAGGAAATTTTTAATAATGGAAATAATTTAGAATGTTAGTACTGCCTTGTAATTAATCAAATTGAATCTAATCTGAAAATTATCTCCCATGAAGTTTAGCTGGTAAAGCTTATGTTAAGATGACTGTTCTGGTCCAAGTTTTATCTGGCTAGTGTTATTGAAGGCTTGTAGTTGGAAAGCTCAATCAAGAATGTTTTTGGTGTGGTCTGATATCTATGTATACAGAGATTCTAAATTCAATATAATGTCTGAAGAATCAAGCTGCCATGTGACATTGGTGATCTAGATTACCAATGTCACATGGCAGCTCTTCAGATAGGCTTGTAGTTGGAAAGCTCAATCAAGAATGTTTTTGGTGTGGTCTGATATCTATGTATAAAGAGATTCTAAATTCAATATAATGTCTGAAGAATCAAGCTGCTATGTGACATTGGTGATCTAGATTACCAATGTCATATGGCAGCTCTTCAGACATTATATTAGTGGTTAAGTGATTAAGATGTTGGGAGGTAACTTGAAGATTCTTGATTCAGCCCAGATTAAGGCAAATTTTTTCTTCCGATAAATTAATTAAAATTCTAATTTAATTAATAATTTGTACATAGTACGACTCTTAATTTAATCATTATAAAATGGTACTGATATCAGCCTAAATTATTTCCAATTATTAAAAGTTTCCATTTTAAAATCTTTAAAAAAGTTAAAAATTTATATGTTTATCCAGGAGGAAGAAGAAGTGTATTCGTTACGTGAGTGGGAATGAAAACTCTGGTGATTGTGAAGATAACCTTCATAATTTGGAAGCTCCAACTCCAGAATCCAGAACTTCAATAGACAGTGATCAGGATACACTAAATGTTTCTTCAGAATTGTCCCTATCAAGTCCTCCAGTTCCTACCAATTCCGAATCCAGCAACTTAGAACTGATACTTCCAGATACAGATGGAGTATCATCATCACAAATCTCCCAGAATCATCCCTTAAGTGTACATTTGTTAACGCAACCCCATACAACTGAAAACTGTGACCCTGATTCGGTTTCTATTCCACAACTGCCAACCCCACCATCTACAGATTCTTCCACTGCAGCAGCACCACCTCTATTAACTGTAACATAACTATAAGGTATGTGATCTCAAAAGTTATGGGGCCATATCTCCAACTGACCTGTAGATAAATCGGCATCATCCTTCATTTGTGTTTTTGTGGTTGGTGTTCATATTTGTATTATAAGTTACTCATTCATGGGTGCTGCATTTGTTTAATGTTCTGCATGCAGGTTCATGCCTTTGTTTTCTTCTATTTGTCATGTTTTTATTATTATTATTATTATTATTATTGTATTTTTTTTTAAATAAGCTTTTATTCCTTATTGTTATATCTATTTTATTCTCTTGGAATTAGTTTTGTGTAAAAGAAAAGTTCTTTAGTAATTGTCTTTTTATGGATGTTCTAGTTGTAAGAAACATCTGTTGTCAGAAACATCTTTTTTCTGTCATTTAAGAGAAAATTGTTTATGTATAAATATACACAAAATAAGCCTCTGTGGTATCTGTGATGTAAAGAGAGTATTTTGTTGATGAGAAATGTTCTGTAAGGCTCGAAGGTTAAACAGAAAATGTCCAGCAAATGATAATTTTTCTATAAATCTTTATATATGAACAAATTTTTAAATTAAAATACAAAAACAAATTGCGATGTTAAGATGATGATGATGAATTTTCCATTTCCACTGAAGATTTATTATTTAATTTTTACATTTTATATTACCAGCTAGTCAACTTTTTTCTTTTATAATAACGGATCAACCAATTATGTGATAACTGCCATATTACATATAATCAATGTATATTCAGAATACGAAATTTGTAAACTTATAAAATATTTTAAAAGCCGAAATTCCAAATCTAGAAATGTTTGAGATATTTAATCTATTTTACTGCTTCTTCTTACCATTGAATATTTTTGATAAAAATGAATTTTTATTAAAGAGACAGTAAAGCATTATTCATTACAATTGTATTCAAGTTATGGATTATAATTCTTCTTTTATTGAAATTATATTGCCACAGTTTTATTTTTTATTAAACTTTTTTCTTTGTTGTTTCTACAAAATTGATTTTATAAAAACTACGAAGATAATTATACTCTGTCCAACTTCGAGTCGATAAAGATGTCATGGAATGACATCGCCTATGGGACAGTATACAACATCATATCCTTCTGCTCTTAAGGTTTTTTCTTTTTTTTAATTTTGTCAAATGATTTTTCTACCCACCGATTTTCTATTATATCGAGGAGAAAATTATGAAATATAATTGTAGAAAGACTTTTAAAGTTTTTGTACAGGAAATTATTTTAATTATTTCTTCATGCAAAAAAACTATAACCACCTTACTTGTGACGTCACTATCAACTCGAAGTTGGACGGAGTATAGTTTGTTAATTAATTTTAGCTTCAGATAAGAAATACTAAAAATAATAGCAATTTCTCAATAAAATATTCACATACTAAACTTTATACTTTATTTTAATAAGTTATAATGGAGGCTATATTATTATTCAGATCTTTTTATATTGGGATTATTTGATTATTTTAATTTCCTGCAACAAATAATGAAATTCAAATTGTTTGGGTGACAAATATTTCTGGTGACACAAATATAAACATTATTTTATATTTATTCAATAAATAATTTTAGATCGACTGATTCGCAATATATAATGGTTGGTCAAAGATGTCTTCTTTTCAAAAAACAATCCTTATCAACCAATCATGATTATTTGCCACTTAAAACAATATTCATTGATCAATATATGAGATTCTGAAAATTCAGATTATATAAAAACTACATAAAAAAAATTATTTGTGCTGATATTTAATAAAACTTACTTTTCCTGCTTTTTAATATTTGATCTTTAATTTTGTAAGTTAAACTCTATTTTGAACCAAACAGTAATATAAATGTTGATGAAGTAAACAACAACTTTTTCTTTATTGATAGCTAAATGGTTCTTCTGAAGCTGATTTTAATTTTTCTATTATTAAATGGAATGATATATTCTTGACAAAAAAAATTTTTTTCATAAAATTTCAATATCAAAATAAAAAAATATATAAAAAGACTCATTCGACAATCATATTATTCAGTAATAATTGATGAATGAATTTTTAAAAGATAAAATACAGTCAACATCCAACTTACAAACTTAAATTAGTTCATAAGGCTATTTGAATGGAGAATGTTTGTAAATCATAATTTCGTTTTTTCGTAGAAATCAATGCTTTTTATGAAAAATATGATATTTATGGACATTCTATAGGGTGGGCCAAGATATATTGAATCCGACATGGGAGAAGATTACTTGATTGGGTTCGGTTTATCTTGGCCCATCCTGTATTTTCATTTGATTTTATATACTATCTTTTTTATACAACTTATTTTTATTATTAAAATGTATGCTTATTTTTCATATAAAAACCTGTGTTGTTATAAATTATTAGATTTTATAATATGTTTATTACAAATACATTTATTTTTTTTAAATTTTATCTTATTTAATTTGCTACTTTAAGGTAATTGAAATCTTCTAATATAATGATTTCAAACTCAAATTGCCTGTAGGCCGAATTTTTCAATTTGAAAGGAAATAAAGGGCCAAATATTTTTAAGCAAAATTATGAATGAAAGGAAATTATTTTACTGATACAGTAGTTACTGAGAGCAGAGCACAGGTTGAGTACAGTATGCTTTAAAACTTTACATGTTTGTTATTTTATTAGCATTAAATTGTAATAATTTTCTGACTATAATATATAATTAAACAAATAGCTAAATCATCTTTGCTGGCTCTACAAAATTGCTTTGTGGGCCACCAGTTTGACATCACTGCTCTAATATATATTTTTTACTTGGTTTAATAATGCAACCCTTGATTTAATTCTAAATTATGCAATAATTTTCAGGTAAAATATAACATATAGTAATTCATAATACCGTATTACATCAAATTTAAGCCACAGTAGTATTTTAAAATTGGAAAAAATGCAATAAGATGTTAAAATATTCGCTTTGAATTTAAGCCGCACCCATACTTTACAACTTAAAAGTTTGAACAAAAAGTGTGGCTTAAATTCGATGTAATACGGTATTGTATTTTATATTATACCAGCTAGGATGTCTGACATTATCTGGGAAAATCTGGTATATAATACAGTTTATATATGTAAACTATTACATTATCATAATGTCAGATACCCTACTTAGCTTATAAATATGATTATTATAATTTATTTCTTATAGTGCTTAGAAATTTATCTATTAATTGTGTGTTCAATTTTAACATTGAAGCTTTAAATACTATCCTTTTTATTCAGCATAAAAAAAAAAATTCAAACTTTTTAATTTTAACATTGTGATATCATACACTGGTTAAATCAATGTTGCCGTTGTTATTGCAGAATAACCATTAACAGGATATTGTAATGATGTTATATGCCAGTAACATTTGTTGTTGTTATTTGTTTGTAGTATTTTTGGCAAATCAGCAGCATGGGCTATAGTGTGCTAGGAAGTGTTGGATATTTGTGACATCATTCATTGTTACACTTTGTTGATGGGATGCTGTCATCATCTTTTAGATCCTATGATCAATTTCAGAATTATTTTCCCCAATGATGATCTTGCATATCTTTGGGGACAAATGCTCATTCCAAAATTACTACTGTGAACTTTAATAGTATATCCAACATTAAACCTTTCTATTAATTAGTCAAAAGCATTGAAAATGACTTAATTTGATACTTGATCCACTAATTTCAAGATATTAAACCGAATTTTTTATTTTTTGATTCTTTCTAAGGAATTTTATCTTAAGATCAATCAGCATGAAAACTTCGGATTTCTAGATCACTTAGAAAAGTTTGAACAATTCACATAGATGGAAAGATATGCATTGCCTTTTATACTTTTTACTCTGTTACATTGCCATAATAACTTTATAAACCAAATTAACAGCACATAGACAGGAACCACAATCATAATGTGAATAAATGAGTTAAATTGCAAATAAATAGTAGTGCTTTCAATTTATTATAAAGTTGTAGCTGAAGAGGATTTTTATAATAAATCGAAAGCACTATTATTTATTTGCAGTTTAACTTGTTTATCCACATTATGATTGTGGTTCCTGCCTATGTGCTGTTAATTTGGTTTGCCTTTTATACTATAGATATAAAAAAATAAATCTATTTAAACATTGAATCTGCCTATGTGCTGTTAATTTGGTTTGCCTTTTATACTATAGATATAAAAAAATAAATCTGTTTAAACATTGAACTAGGGAATGGATAATTTCTTATCGGATTAAATTTTAATTGGCTGTTAGCTTTCTAGTTATTGCTTATATCTTATGAAATCTTTCTGATTATGGTTTAAGATAAAAAACTAAATATGATGAATATGTTTCATTATTTCCTCTTATGGAGAAAAATATAAAGTTCTTGTTTATAATAATGTTATTCTTCATAAGGATATCATTTTCAATTTGATTAATCATTACTAAAATATTTTAAATGAAGTAATCAGTACAATTGAATAAAGACAAATATTACATTTAAGTATAACTTAAATATAATATTTGTCTTTATTCAATAATAAAAAAAAAATCATCTTCAACCATTTCAGTCCACTGCTGGACGAAGGTCTTCCCAAATTCTTCTATCCATGGCTTCTGTCATTCAATGTTTACCAATGGTTTCCACAATACGTATCATCTTGTCGTCTTTTCTTTGGTCTTCCTCTAATCCTTCTGCCATCTTGCAGTGTCCATTTCATGATGAGTTTGGTCCATTTGTCCTCTTCTATCTTGCAATATGGCCAGCACACTTCTATTTGGAGTGTTTTATATGAGTAATTATGTCTTCTATAGTTGTTCTTGTTCTGATCTGAATTAGTCTTTTTGTCTATGAGTGACACTCACATCACGCTTCTCTGTTCTTCTCTAAGTTGTCCTCAATTTTTGTATCATTCATTCATTCAAAGACCAAGTTTCAGATCAATAGGCCAAAACAGGAATGCATTGGTTGAAGGCTTTTCTCTTCAAATCTAGAAGAGTGTCTTCTCTGAAAATTCTTTCAATCTTCCAAATTTTCTATCCATCTTAATTGTATCCTTCTCTTAATTTCTTCTTCTTGTTCATCATTAATCTTAATGATCTGTCCTAAATATACATAAGAGTTCACTATTTCGATTTTCTTCTGTCAGTTATAAATTCTTTTGGATTTACTCTATGTTAAAAAACAAAATAATGCCTTAAATTTGTTTTGAAGCATCATTTAGTTGCTATGATTTATTTTCAAAGTCAGAGATGATGTGAAATAATATAATAAAAAGGTATTAAATCAAAATTTTCTAATTTTAAATATAAAAATAACTATTTTTATCAAGATTATGACATTATAGTGACAGCCTTTAGTGCTACTAGTGACAACAATATCATTAAGAGTAAAATTGCATGCATGTATGCATTATATTATGATATAACTATTTCTAATTAAAAGATATTTAATGTCCACAGTGGCCAAATTGTGGCTCTGTTACCTCACTATGGCTCCATACCATGAAAATCAATAGTCATACCTCTTGATTTACATTGTTTTTGGCTTTATGTTGGTTTTTTAATATTATTTTAATTGAAAAAATAAAAATCTACTAAAGGCTGGATCTCCCAGGGTAATACGATCTATAAAGACTCCAGTTTATCAATGCTGATATGTCATTTCTGCATATATTGCTAAACACTGCATCTTTACACCGAAGTTGACTTTTGTTCAACTCTCTATGCAGCTTACAAGAGTATGTTGACTATTTGTCCATTCAGGATATGAACTAGTTGTTGAAACATTAAATTTTTTCTTTATGTCAGTATCAAACAAAATGCATAAATTTATTAAAAAGAATGTAAAATGTTGAATCATTTGTGGTTCAAAAGATTTTTTATATGTATTGTTATTTTGAAAATTATATTAGTGCATTGGCATAATGTAACTACTATCGAGCAGAGTTATTAATTTAAATCAATAATATATCTGGGATATTGACTATTATTTAAGCATCTGATGATACTTAAAACTTTGATCAAAATTATATTATTGGAATAAATTACAAAGATTATTATTATTATTTTTGTTACTTAAACATTATTCTCTATGGAGTACTTCTCAAATTATCTGATTTGATGCACTGGAAGTTTTTCCAGTACGTGAATGACTAGCGTAGATTGCCAACTTATCTCACGAGAGATATTTTTATGCACAATATATTTTTCCCTTACTTTGTGCAACATGAAGTCAGCTGAAATTTGTAGAATTATGTTGTCTTCATTGGAATGTAGTAGATGAAGCTTTATCTTTACAAAACTCTTATACTCAAAAGTATTCAGTGACCTCCCATACAAATATGATGGTGCTATGATATAATGTTATGCTTCTTCAAACATTTCTTTCTTTCCTGGACTGGCAAATAATTATTCATGAACTGGTGGTGTTCTGTAGACCATCATTTTGAGAAGTGCTGCTCTAACTTTTTAGAATAATGTTAGGGTAATTTGGGGAAAAATTGAGCTGTAGAACAAACATAAGATTACTACATGAGAAATAATGAGATTAAATCTTTGTTACACAAGTTTTCATTTTCAATAGTTTTTGAGGAATGATTTATGTATGTATAACAATGGTGCATGCATGTGCACACACCATTGTTATACATACTTGAGTCACATATTCTATCAGTAATAGAAGTGTATTGTTTATATGTTCACAATAATGGTATATACGAATAATGACCTTTGTATCTGCAACTTTATAAGTCTAAAATATTCATTTACAGAATGTTTGCAAATTGGTTGTTGACTGTATAAAAACACTTTACCAGAATTTGTTGTTTTTACTATAAATTTTATTATTACAATTCAATACTCTTAAATTTCAAGAATGAAAGTAAGTTATTCTAAAAATTCATAGAAGTTTAGAATAATTTCTCACGTAATTTCTATTTTCTTTTAATAGATTGTATTCTATTTTCTCAACAAATTTTTATACTATAGTAAAAATCTTAATTTCAATAAATATTTTTTTAATGTTTGTTGTATCTTTAAAAATGAAAAAATTTTATGTGCAAATATTGACAAATTTCGTAATTGAATAAATAAATCATTACTTAGTTGTTTACAATATAAATGAAATACAAGTTGTTATAATTGTAAATGATAAAATATCTCAAAATTTCTAAGAAATGGCAGATCAAATAGTTATTTTACTTTTAATTGTAATATGCAGACAGGAAGAAATTTTTCTTCAAAAGTCAGTTCTATACTAATTCTCATTATAAATTTAATGAAAATATCAAATATGTTGTTGAAATATTTGAATATAAAATATGTATCAACAGAAACTACTGCCAAATTTTAATATGTATTATCACATAACGAATTGTTCTTATTTCATCTATCTTAAAATGATCGGATTAAAATTTTGGATTTACTAATAATCTGTAAGTTTGATATTGTTTCTAAAAATTTGACAAGAGTTATTTTGCCTATTTTTGTAATTCAGGTAAATAAAATCAGGCAAAACTTACTTGCTGTTTCTGTGCCAAACATTATAAGCTGTTTCTTTTCTTCAAATGTGCAATTGAGTAATCTAAAAAAAATGGCATGATTCATTCATCTGCAACAATTAAAAAAACACCGTGTGATAGTTAACCAAACAATCACAAAAGATATTTATTTAGAGAGATGATGTACAGTCTAGAATTTTATAAGTTATTGATGCAATCATTTGGCACAAAACTTGTATTGATACCAAATATATATATATATATCACACGATTGATGATGATTGTTCCAATCTCTTGTTCGCTACTCCATTCATACGCACAATTACAATTATTACAGATAAGTATATAACGTAAAGAAACAACAGTACAATCATCAATGGAAATTGGAAATAGTTCTGATTACGTAGTGATAATCGGAATAGGAATAAAAATCTGGATAAAAATTGTTTGTTGAGTAAATGTATTATAAACCTGATAAGAAACTTATGTATATCTGTTTTGTTTGACGTTTGAGCAATGTGTAGCAAAACCAAACATTGTAAATGAACCAACCATTAATAAAATGTGTACAGAATTTATTATATAATAATGTTGTTTATTTTGTGTGCCTCTTTTATCTCATCATCATCATCATCATGTAGATTTTACAGAATAAGTCTTTGATAATAATGCATGCAAGTTTGAGATAATGGAAAGGTGCAGCAGTTCTAAGAATTTTACTGTTATCATTATATTTCTGATAATGCAAGACATGATATTCTAATATATTAATCAGCAATATCTTTTAAAGATTCTGAAACTTCCTTATTTATTCATAATAAAGTTTAAACATGTAAATGATCGCTGAGAGAGATCGAATTTCTTATCTAAATGAATTATAGTTCAGCAGAAAGCATGTGAATATTATGCTAATCTTATTAAATCTAATTCAAATTAATTAAATTACATAAATAAAATTTAAACACTATATTATAAACAATAAGAGGGAAAAAATATATTATATAATTAAACTAGAATTAAATTGCTGTAATTGCAAACCATAATGCAAACAAAGAATTTATCGTCGTTTGTGCTATATATATATATAAAAAAAAATTTTTTTTCTGTTCTTCGAATTTCGTTACATATGGCGCCATCTGATGATAATGAACACGTTACGTACCTGTGAGAAATTACTGTATAAAAAGAAAATAAAATTCGTGCATGCTGTTTGATATAATACTTTGTTAAATTTAATTAATTAAAAATAAACGAGAAACTGTGTTTTGAAATTCGTTTGGTGATAATGGACGTCACTAATGACGTTTCTGTTAACACCTTCCTGTGACGTCACATCCAATAGATAGTCCGAACGTGTTTTGGTTAGCAAACAAAAAGATCTTTCTGTTCTTCGGTGACAAGGTGGTTTTCCCGAATTATTCAGTAAGTTATAACGTTTAAAGGCGACAACTTCTCGACTTATCTATGGACTGATAGCATTTAGGTAAGTGGTGTTAGTTTTACCTAATTTTCGTATTTTAATTATGCTAAAGACACGTGTACCGGCTAAATTAGCTGTATCCTGGTGTCAAAGAATGCAACTGTTGATGGAAGTGAATAAAATGGAAAGGTTAACGATCGTTATAACTGCCGACGAATATATTGAAGAAAAGAATTCCATTTTTGTTATAAGATTCATCGCTTCGTTGCTTATGACTCAACAGACAAAGACGTAGTTCGTTCAGGTCTTACCTTTACCCCTTTGTCTGGCGAAACACAATATTACATAAAAATAATTTTAATTCCTCAGGGTCGAATTAATATGGCGTATTGTCATTAAACACCTATTATCGTCAATAAATTAACCAATCGCAAATCATTTTAATCATCCATTAACATAATTCCGAACACCGGCTAAACACTAGTTGCATTAATTATGCTTATTTATCGTTGTGTAATTGGAGATCCGTGTGTGACGTTGCAGAATTTACCAGTTTTTACATCTGAATTATATTGTGCAGAATGCGCATCAGTTATCCAGAAGATCGACATAAAATTTTTCCTTCTAGAAGAAAAAGTAAGACGAAAAAAAAAAAACCATTCAAGGACTTCCAGACAATAGCCAATAATTGAACATTTCGACACTAAAAAAAAGGATATTTCTGAAACGTGGCCATTATAATACTGAGAACGAATGAGTACTTTAACATATGCGAATTTTTAAACAAAGCCAGTTATGCAAGCTGTTTATGCAGACCGCAGACACGGATTTTTTTTTTGTTTTAGATCGTTGTCGGAACGAGATTCTCGAATTTGTGTCATCAAAGGATTGAATAAATTACACAAACTTACGATTACAGTACAGGTAAACTGCTACAATTTAAATGTATTAAAATCCTGCTACGTCATATAATTCCCGAAACACCAAGCAATGAACCTGTTTCGGTAGCGAACGGAAGGAAGCACGAATTTTACCTCTGCTTTCCTTTGAATTAACAGGAACAAATCTTCCGTTTTTTACTCAAATTTTAATGTGTGTCGTCAGACGTCGGAGATAGACGTCATGTGTGTGATGTCAGACTTTTGAATCCTATTTATAGCGTGTTATACAAGCATAAACTGTGTTTAGAGAATCGTTTCATTTTTTAAAATTAAAACCGAACAAGGAATTTTTTATACAATATCCCCATTGTTCTTAAATTGATAAAGGATTATACTCCGAATTATAGAAGGAAGTTCCTTAAAAAATTATTATTATTATTATTATTAGGTAATTCCTGTTTACTGTGAATTGCGAATCTTCGGTGTTACCGAGTATCGCCAGGGAAGATATTCGTCCACCAACGTACTTTAATGCGCGATAGCACACTTTTGGATAACAAAAATCGATTTAAAAGCAAATCAATTAATACCGCTACTAAACAAACATATCGATTATTACGGAACACAAATATATTCTATAAAAATAATTTCCTTTCGAAATAAATTATTAATTTGAACTGTCGCAAAATCATAAGCGTCGGAAGTGAAAAATAACACTAATGACGTTTAAATCACACTAATAATTTAAAAAAAAAGGGTAGCGACTGCCTCGCGTTTTCGCGTCTGACCTTAGTGCGACGCAACTATGAATAATAAGTCGCGTTATAGCGCCTCTTAATGCCTTAATGTTCGCATTTTTGTGCTTGATAAAGTAGATGTTAATATGCACGTGGGTATATAAGTTTCACTGGCATAGAGCACGGGAACGGAACGCGTCGCGTTGCATACCGTAGCGAGGCGAAGTACTGTGTTAAACCACGCACTGTGAAACTTTTATCCTCTATATCTCGTTAACCTTTGACTTTTGACCTCTAGTTCATTAGGAATATTTTGCTTGGCTCGACTCTCCCTATCGATCGGTACCATTTTTCTGGGTTTTGCTATGTATGCAACTGTACCTACGTGCATATTAACATCTTTATCGAGCACAAAAATGCGAACATTAAGGCATTAAGAGGCGCTATAACGAAAGTCGAGCCAAGCAAAATATCCCTAATGAACTAGAGGTCAAAGGTTAAACGAGATGTAGAGGTTAAAAGTTTCACAGTACATGTGGTTTAACACAGTAACGAGAGTCGAGCCAAGCAAAATATCCCTAATGAACTAGAGGTCAAAGGTTAAACGAGATTTAGAGGTTAAAAGTTTCACAGTACATGTGGTTTAACACAGTACTTTTCCTCGCTACGGTATGCAGCGCGACGCGTCCCGTTCCCGTGCTCTGCTACCTATGACGCCAGTGAAACTTTTATCCTCTATATCTCGTTAACCTTCGACATTTGATCTCTAGTTCATTGGAGTTATTTTGCGTGTTTCGACCTCCCCTATCGATCGGCGCTACCTATGACGCCAGTGAAACTTTTATCCTCTATATCTCGTTAACCTTCGACATTTGACCTCTAGTTCATTAGAGTTATTTTAAGTGTTTCGACCTCCCCTATCGATCGGTACCATTTTTGCTGGGTTTTGTATGTATGCAATCGTACTTGCATGTGAATGCATATAACATCGACTTTAATGTGTGGCGCGGCGCCGCGAAAACGCGATGCAATCAAAGTAGAATTCTGCCTTTTAAAAGAAACAATATTAGAAAACGTAAATGATTAATCGCACAGGTTTCAATGTTTTATATAAAAAAAAACTTTGAAAAGTTAATTTTAAATTTTTATTTCGGTTAAAATGGATCCGGGCCATGTTCCGCACGTGTTAAAAAATAAATTTTTCTGTATGTGTCCGTTGTGTGTTTATATTCTTGCAATAAATTGCCGTCTACCTGATAGCAGCTTGCCAGATGTGCACCAGTTTAAAACGACGGTTACGCATGCTAATTAGTGACGATTGTTAGTTCAAAAAATGTGTACTGGTTAGGAATTAACCTACCCGGTGTTACGACAAAGGTTAACAGTTTCTTGAATTAGGTTAGCATTTTCTTGTTTTTGTTTGAACTTTTAACATCAATTGCAGCTGTCGAAACTCGCCTATATTCGGATTCTTGAACTGTAAGGCCGTGTCCACGTACAAGCTGTGCGATGCGATACTACAAACGCGATGCTTCTCTACGCTGCGCTACGAGCGACAGCTTGTCCCACGAAAAGCGCTTCTATGGCGTCTAATGCCGATTATAATTTTTATTTTTCGTGTTCCATTTTTAATTTCGTCTATTAGAACCCCTGAATCGAACTCGATAGCCATGATAATTTAGAAGGCGACATCAGGCGCTGAGATTTATACGTGAGACGCGTCGAAGTTACGTCTATTGGTTACGGTCGTAGTATCGCATCGTACAGCGTCGCGTCGCTTGCTCGCGGAACATGGCCTAATCTTGATCAGGGACCGATAAGCCGTACGTAGTAAAAGCAGTTGGTGAACTCTGAACTGATTTAATTGCAGATTATTATAGATTTAAGCAACCGATGCAAACCAGACTTTCTAAATTTACTTATTTTCTAAAGGAAAACTTTTAAAATTCGTTTTAAGTAAATTGTCGCATTGTTATGAAAGGCAATCGCGGTTAATTGAAGCAAAGTTTATTGCGAGACCATGTTTTTTTTAATGAAGTGTTTGAACTGATTTTTATTTATCATCGCTTCAGTAAAGGTAATCCTTTAAAATATATCAGGAAACAATTTTGACACGTTTCCTGTTACCGAAGAAAATAATTTATGTAAAAAATAAACAAACGTTTTACTTTAATGACAACACGTTCATCCAGTTTGTATCAAAAATACGATTTAAATTCCTCGTCATTTTTAAAATTTCGATAAAAATCTGCCAAATTCAGTATTATATACAGTATTTACTTTCCTGTATAGTTCAAAGTTCCAAAATCTCTCCGAGCGCGTACCGTACTTTGAACTCCATATTTGCCCACGTTGCAAAATTCTAAACATGCGTATAATAAACATATTTTGCTTTCGAAATATTTTTAATATTTAAAAAAAATATATAGGATTTAAATTAAGAAATTTCTTAACCTCTCATGTGCCATTTTCTCTGGCATCGGGCCAGTGGTGACGTCAGGTTATTAGAATCACGTGGTCGTACTGCAGTGGACGGGAATCGTTCGAAACGGACGATTATAAAGAACAGGTAAGTAGCGAATTCGGAAATTTATTAAAACTTTGATCGATGCTTAATAAACTTTAACGGATTTTATAAACACTTTTTTTGGCATGGCGTGATGCGATGCCGTCGTTTTTTATCGACCACCGAACGACGATGGCTTCACCTGCGAGTCTGTAATCTCGACTGGGAAGACATCTTAAGTCATACTGTTGTTTCTTTTCGTTCGTTAAAGGAGTCATTCGATTCTCTACACAGTTTATTTGTTTAATATACGTAAGTTTCCCTTTGGAATCTATTTTTAGTTGCGAAAGTATTATAAAAGTTGCATCCAGACAGATTTTATCGATTAAATTGATGATGGCAAGGAATGTTGGGTAAAGAGATCACCTCATTCTCTTTACAAATGAGAACTGTTCTGAATGTCTGATTATTTTAAAGGTTTGAATAAACAGTTTTTTTTTTAAATAAAAAAAAAATAGAATATGGCTTAATGTTAATATATTAACTTAAAGTTAACAAATAAACAGAGAAACCTGATTAATCAAGTTACTAAAGTAATTGGTTTGTAAATAAATAATAAGCATTATATCACTATTCCTTTAGAATCTGTTATTTCTTTCATTCTCTTAAATTTCTGCTATTGTTTTAAATAATTCTGCAATTTGTTTGAATATAATGATTGCAACTCTCTAACATATATAAATATTAACCAAAAATTTAATAATTAAAAAAATTAATTTGCTTGAAAAATCATGTAGATTGATTATAGCAGCTTTATATAATTTTATTATATATAAAGTGTTGAATATGTTTTTTTTTTTCCTTCAAATCATTTTTTTTGTTATAGGTTTGATACCATTGTTTTGTATAATAAATGTAACAGTTTTGAATAGTAAAATATTTAAAAGATAATTTTTAGATAATCATTGTTACTACTACATTTATTGATTCAATCTAAAATTGTGTGTGCATTTATTTGGTTATTAAATGTCTTGAATATTTTTGCTTCTAAATTTACTCGAAATCATGCTGTTTCATTTATTTCTATTATCGGTTTCTAAAATATATTATATTAAGCTATTTTTATATATAATTTTAGAATGAACTACTGATACAGTTTAAAAATTCAATTAATAAAATTGCAGGCCTGTATAGTTATGTTTTAGTATACAAATATAATTTATAGTTCTTATTTATTATATGTTGAATTTTTTTCCCTCGTTAAGTTACTTGTAGTAGATCAGGAATAGAATAAATGTTGTTGTTAATTTTTATGTTCATATTAACTATTTTTTTTCTATATTAAGTTAATTTTTAACTTAATATTAACTATTTCTATCTATTCACTATAATACAATTTTATAGAGTTTTAAATGTGATATGAATTCAGGCAGAGACATTTGGCTCCCACCTGTAAACTTTAATTACAGTATTTATTAATAAGAATCTTGATATTAAATATTGTTCATTTTAGTAAACAAGTGTATTAGATTCAAGATGTATCTGTTTACTCAATAACAATAACAAAAAATAAAGCACTTTTTTGTTGTTATAGTTGTGTTTAAGTATAGCAGGTTATGAATATTTCCTGTTTATTCTGTAAAGAGATTTAAATTGTTACTGTTTTCAGATGAGGAAAAAAAAATTTTATAATGAATTTAGAAGCAATGGGAACACAGAACAGAGAGACATAAAGGAAGTGAATTAATTATGAAGATGAGATAGAAAAAAAAAAAAAAAGATATCTGAAGTATAACTTAAATAAATAGAAGAAAATGCAATAAATGATAATACAAAAATCAAATTTATTTAATAGTGTAAAATATTAAGTTACACAAAACAAGCAAATTTATAGAGATTATCATCAGTTTGTATGATGATCTCTATGATTTCAGATAGAAAGTGCTTGTTTTGTGTAAAATGGTGTTAATATTTTACACCATTTTAAATAAATTTGACATTTGTATCATCATTTATTGTGTTTTTTTTGTATTTATTCAATCATGTTGAGTATTGCCAAGCCAGTTTGAGAGATAGTTTGCTTCCAATAAGTTAACTTGTCATCATGGACTCTTATATAAGATTTATAATTGCTAAATCTCAAAATAAAAGGTATTTGGTAAATTCTTCTGATGAGAGAACACACAGAGATGGTTAGAAACCTCCAATGTTTCATCTATTTTTAGAGAATTCATATTATGCCTTCAGAGTAAGCATTTATACTCTCTCACCATCATTATTAGAAATAGTATTTTGATTTGAAAAATGATTTTTTTAAATGATCTGATATATTACATTATATCAATCAAAACAACACAAAAAAGTAATTTAATTTATTTTACATTTATATAATGTTTGTGAATTCTGGAATTAAATGTAATGCAATAGCAATTTTGAAAACAAATTTTTATTTATATAGACAAGAATTTTATTCAAACAACTCTGCCATCTGTTTCAATTTTTACTCTGTTATTATTTTTGTAATTCCTTATTGTCTTTTGTGTAATGTTATCGTTATGCTCTTGTAAATCAAATAAAATATGGAAACCAAATAAATGAACAAAATATATACATATAAATTGTGAATAATACAGATATAATAAATTGATCAATAATTAATTGCATTCTTTCAATAGAATATAGTAGAATGTAAATGAAAAAATGAAGTTTTAGTTAAAATAAAAATTATTTATTTTAAATATAACATATAATGATAATGATACATAAATTTATCTCTTTCTAATGACTTAATCATAAAAATAAACGGGATAAAGAAAAACTTTATCCATAAAATTTTGTGTGCTAATAGGGACCTCGAAACAAGTCAAAAATGTCTAATGAACATATGGTCTAAATAGTACCGTTTTCGAGTTATAACCCTTTAAAGCTAGCCAATTACTATCTCGTACATAAAGCATTGTGCGCTTTGTGTACTCGATGGTGTACTTACTAACAGTAGTCACATCCTACTAACAGTAGTTAGTAAGAAAGCGAGTGACACATCTTGGCAACATGATGCTTTGTGTACTCAAGTGTACTTACTAACAGTAGTTAGTAAGAAAGCGAGTGACACATCTTGGCAACATGATGCATTGTGACGCTTTGTGTACTCGATGGTGATTGGCTAGGTTTAAAGGGTTATAACTCGAAAATGGTGCCATTTAAACCATATATATTAGACATTTTCAACTTGTTTCAAGGTCCCCTATCAGTATATACAAAATTTAACAAAGTTTTTCTTCAACCTGTATGCAAATTGTTCAAGAAAGAATGGACCAGTTTCAAACATTAAGGTGAAAATGAATATAGGTATCCTTTTTGATTTATAAACATTATTGGGATCTTAACAATTTTTAAGTGAAAATTTATAAATTGGAAACTCATTTCCCATTAATTCCAATGTAAAAGATTTTAATTGGTACTTGGATATCAAAATGTCATTGTCATTTCTCCTTTTGATGATAAATATTCTAAAAGTATTAATATAAATGTAATTATAGATATTATAATGAAGTGATCTCAAACTGACAAGCTACGCCCGGCCCGCAAAGCAATTTTGTATTACCCACAAAGACGTTTTAGCTATTTGTTTAAATGCATGTCACAGTCTGTAAATGTAATTATAGATATTATAATGAAGTGATCTCAAACTGACAAGCTACGCCCGGCCTGCAAAGCAATTTTGTATTACCCGCAAAGACGTTTTAGCTATTTGTTTAAATGCATGTCACAGTTGAAAAATTATTACAATTTAGCATTAATAAAATAACAATAATAAAGTTTTAAAATGTACTGTATTCAACCTGCATTGTGTTATCAGTATGCCCTCTTTCATTCTTGTTACTATGCATTTATGAATCATCCCTCATGAAGTTTTGCCATAAAAATAATTGCACTGTTTGGGAGTACATACATATGTGAAGAGTTCATTACGCAGATGAAAATTAATAAATCTAACAAAAGAAATCAATTGACTGATGAATATTGGAAATTATTTTCATTAAAAATTATAGAGAATTTGTCTCCAAGGCTACAAATTTTGGCAGATTCACATTGTCATCAGGTGTCAAATAGTAGTCAGAAATAAAAAAACTTTTTACAAATTTTGGCAGATTCACATTGTCATCAGGTGTCAAATAGTAGTCAGAAATAAAAAAAAAAAAACTTTTCTAATCTCATAATTATATAATGTTATTTTGATATCTTTGTAAGAAAAATGAAAGTAATTACAAACAAATATTTTTCTTTCATTATAACACATATCTCTTAAATCACTGCTTTTACTCGTATTCATAACACTTACTTTTTAAATCCAAGCACTATCAGCAGTTAAGTCTCTGTTACTCTGCACAATAGCTAATGTTTTTGGTAATGCTATACCATCCTCAGGCTACACAAAATCGAACAGCGTTCTACGTTCTATAACGTTCTGTTCGAATAACCAAATCAAAAACATCGGCAAAAAACAAAACAAAAATAAGTACAAACATGGTTGTCATGGTGATTTAGCCATCTTGACATTTATAGGATAATACTCTTAGCATTTTTACCAAGATATTTCAATTTCTAAACATATGTTTTCTATTTGTAGATGTTATTGTCTACAACTGCCTATTATGTCTACTGCATAGTTCCAAGATGGGGGAGGTCTATTGCAGTCCTATCGTTTAATATACTCTTTTTTTTACTTAGCTTTTATTTCCACAGTTTCCGTGGTTATCTACTGCATAGTTCCAAGATGGGGGAGGTCTATTGCAGTCCTATCGTTTAATATACTCTTTCTTTTACTTAGCTTTTATTTCCACAGTTTCCGTGGTTAGGGCCTATTTAATATGTTTTAGCAGTCGGATAATTTCCACTTCCTCCCATTTTATCTGTAAGTCACTATTATAAGCTTCAATCGCCAGCGCTGTCATCAATCTCCCTTTATTTAAATCAATCTTATATTCGTCAATCCTTTGTGCTAGGGTCCTATTATCCTATAAATGTCAAGATGGCTAAATCACCATGACAACCATGTTTGTACTTATTTTTGTTTTGTTTTTTGCCGATGTTTTTGATTTGGTTATTCGAACAGAACGTTATAGAGCGTAGAACGCAGTTCGATTTTTGTAAATAGCCTGAGGATGGTATAGCATTACCGAAAACATTAGCTACTGTGTAAAGTAATAGAGACTCAACTGCTGATTTGCCGATGTTTTTGATTTGGTTATTCGAACAGAACGTTATAGAACGTAGAACGCAGTTCGATTTTTGTGTATAGCCTGAGGATGGTATAGCATTACCGAAAACGTTAGCTACTGTGTAGAGTAACAGAGACTCAACTGCTGCTAGTGCTTGGATTTAAAAAGTAAGTGTTATTTCGTTATAATTTTGTTTAAAAATATTCAGCCCTTCATTTCCATTTGAATTGAGTATTTGGCCCACACGCAATTTGAGTTCGAGACCACTGTTATAATGCAATAGTTGAGGATAGATATTAACTATTTAGCCTATTATTTCTATTCAACTTTGAATTTCAGAGCTGCTAACTATCAAATGATCTTTGAATTTTAATGTCATAAGACAATAAACTTACCAATCGTTGCAATTTTTCTTATTAGTTAAAAATTTTTAAATTTTCATCAAATATTGGCTTAAATTTATGTAATTTTCGAAAATCTTCATTTTGCTAAAGTATTGGAAAAATAAATTTTCTTGAACTTAGAATTAAAAAATCATCAATACTATATGTTAAAAATTCATTTAATTGTAGATTTTATTATGGTAATTATTTTAATTAAGTAAATTATTTTATATTTATTAGTTTATTTAACATTAATTATTAGTTTAGTTTACATTGGTTAGATTTAATATATTCCAATAAAAACAACAAATACTTTTTGTAGTTCAAATTTATATATGGATTAAAAATATGTTAGAGATTTATACATCTGGAATAATTCTAATAATTGTTTTTTAAATTTAAATAGTTTTATATAGTTGTAAAAACATTGAAAAATGGAGCAAATACATTAAGAATTCTCATATTATTGGATCAAAGAGCCAGATTTGATACTGGATCTGCTCTAGTGTAGCGATGGGCAAACTACGGGCCACATTTGGCCCACCACGACGATTTGTGCGGCTCGCAGTCAGTGCACAAGTATAAGATTTTTTTTACAAATTTTACCACAAAATGTTAAATTACATAAACAAGCAACATAATTATTTAATTAAATTTAGATTTTGTATGCCAAAATGCTCCTTTAAAAAAATTTGGAGTGTGCCCCATTCAAATTTCCGATATTTTTGAATATACAACCTATTGGGGCAACGGATTTTGAGGCAATGATAGTGATAGGGAGTGTGAAAATTGAAAATTCACGCTCCCTATCATACCATTGCCTTGAAAATTCGTCGTAAACCAAACGTTGATTTTCGGCATGATTGCAGTATTTTCATCTGCTATGAATACCTCATGTATCAGAAAATAAAAATGTTTTTTTTTACATGCGACCTCTCATGTATCAGAAAATAAAAATGTTTTTTTTTACATGCGACCTGCTAGAGATCTTACAGAAGTCTGTGTGGCCCGCGTTCAAAAAAGTTTGCCCACCACTACTCTAGTGAAAGCAGAAGTGAATTTTGTCTTAAATTTATTTCGTGTGCGCGTGTGTGCGTGTGCGCGTGTGCGTGTGTGTGTGTGTGTATCAAAAAAGTTTGCCCACCACTACTCTAGTGAAAGCAGAAGTGAATTTTGTCTTAAATTAATTTCGTGTGTGCGCGTGCGTGCATGCGTGTGCGTGCGTGCGTGCATGCGTGCGTGTAGTACATTTGATATATCTGATACAATCAGTGAAGAAAATAAACAAGAAAAATCATTAATTTAAATAATTTCAGTGGATAATTGATCAATGATGAAATAGTTTCTTTGCAAAATAAAAAAAAGTAGTATATTTATGCAAATTGGTCAGTTTAACAATTTGTAAACAGGTGTACCTGTAAATCTACTGGTGAATGATTTGTGATGCCAAATGGGTTTTTTCACATGACAGCAGAACTCTCAAAGTTTTGTATATACAGTTTCTTCTAATGTGTGTATAAATGTTAGTATCAATTGTATAGAATAATTTAATTTTCTCTAATTATTTAATTTGAATATTTAATTATATAATAATAATGAACTTATATTATAAAAAATAAGATGAAATATACAATTTAAAAAATACTGTTGTTATGTTTGGCAATTCATCAGTTGATACAGCATTCTTAACAATAATAAAATGATTTTAAACTTGTTGGATCTTTAATAAAAGATAAAATTATAAATACATTCTTCCTCTTCAGCTGCATAGAAAATAAACTAATACTTTCAGACTATTTTTCTCTTCACCTGCTGTATAAAGAAAAATGAATGTTAATAGAAAAGGAACAGAATGTCCCATGTAAATAAACATATTGTAATGCAACTTTCAAATGAAAGGAAAGATCAAACATTTAAAATAATAAAATATTGCACATTTAATAACTGCAACTTATGTTACTCCTATTAAAGCAGAAGTTAGCAAAACATTAATTATTGTTAATGTGCTTACTTTATTAATCAGGAATTCCCAATGCTGGATATGGACTTCTTGTCCCTAAATTTTCTGCCTGGCATTAAAGATTTATATTCCAGATCTTATGAAAATTGGACCTT
Source organism: Olivierus martensii (assembly GCA_000484575.1). Lineage (NCBI taxonomy): Eukaryota > Metazoa > Arthropoda > Arachnida > Scorpiones > Buthidae > Olivierus > Olivierus martensii. Next base: position 33,109 of record AYEL01049162.1, on the reverse strand, counting down.
CTCTTTGTAGAACCAAACATTGATATGCAAAGTATACATATACTTTGCATATCTCAGAATTCGGTCTAAACGTTAAGGTTAAGATTATAAATTTTTTGGAGAATTGTAATGTTATAAGTATTGTCTGTCCACAAAAGCCATACCTAGCTAAGGCGGATGAGTCCAAACGCGAAAGGGAGAGTCGCAGTTGGTATAATGACGGGTGGGAATTATTGAATTAATATCAGTTCTGTTAAATATACTATTTCCAACATTGAAACTAATCATTTAGCATTCGACATTACAATAAACTTCCATTCAATTTCAGTTATCTTGTGTTTGAAAACATCCATGTGCAACGCTGTCATCCCTATTTTGTCACTGGACTCATTCAGTTAGTGCACGTGTACTTGTGTTGATGGTCACAGCTAACTGGTCGGACAGTAGTACTTATGTTGCGATTCAGTTCGAACTCTGAGAAGTAATAAACTTTACAAACACAAAACGTCAGAACCAGATACAAAAAGATGCTGCACCATTCAACATGGACTTGTATGCACTCAATGCATACAGGTTCATCCATGTATTGGATACTTATAGCCATGCATTAGTATGAATGGCTATAAGTTGAGGACTGACTGTATTTATTTTGAAAATATGATAGAAATGGCTTTTATTGATTTCATTGATTATTTTGTGGCACACAGAATGCCCTGAGATTGAGAATTATTCTTGAGGTTAGTCCATCCAGCATGAAGTTACTTGGGTTAATGTTCACTGTATTGGAGTTTATAAGATTATTGGATCCAAATTGTGAATTTACTATATCTTGTAACCCAATACAGGCAATCCCTGACTTACATAAGTGGATCGTTCGGTGAAACTTTATGTAAATCAAAACATATGTTGGAGCATACTCTATAAAACAATGTTGCTTATATGCTTATGTGCTTATATTAAAGAATAAGCACATAATTTGTATGGTAAACAATTTTATATTTTGGAAGATCCAGATTTAATTCCAAGTCTCAACCTTCAGTTTTTCAGGAAGATCTGGGTCTAGGTTCATCTCATTAATTAAAACTAACCCATAAGCTCATATGAATGGATTTTACAATTTCAACTTTTTTAAAATTTCAAAGTACCCACTATAACGGCTGACAACCGAATTGCGGAGTTTCGAGAAAGACAGCATGTGTCATGTCTGTAGCTTTCTGTAGTTCTGTGACGCTTTTGGTGGCCTCTGCTGTTACTCCACATAGTTGCAGTTACAATTAGGCAGAGTTTATAGTATCACTATTCTTCTTGTGCTGTTCTATCATGAATCTGTAATAGTTCTCTGTATCATTCTCGTTTTATGACCCGTGCATATCTATATCCAACATATCACTGTCAAAGCAAGAAAAGAAAAGTAGACTTGTATTTTGTTTGTTATTTAAGTAGGCCTATCCACAGAAATATAGTGTGTGCCTCTTGGCCTGTGAAAACTAAAATATTTACTATTTGATCCTTTACAAAAAAGTTTGCTGACTCCTGTTCTAGACTAAGAATGATGATTAACAATATTCTTAGCTGTTCTATCAGTATTGATGTGTGATGTCTATGTATACTGTACAATACAATATTTACATGACTTTTAAATTTTTATATATTATTTAGCTTTAGTATCACTATTCTTCTTGTGCTGTTCTATCATGAATCTGTAATAGTTCTCTGTATCATTCTCGTTTTATGACCCGTGCATATCTATATCCAACATATCACTGTCAAAGCAAGAAAAGAAAAGTAGACTTGTATTTTGTTTGTTATTTAAGTAGGCCTATCCACAGAAATATAGTGTGTGCCTCTTGGCCTGTGAAAACTAAAATATTTACTATTTGATCCTTTACAAAAAAGTTTGCTGACTCCTGTTCTAGACTATGAATGATTAACAATATTCTTAGCTGTTCTATCAGTATTGATGTGTGATGTCTATGTATACTGTACAATACAATATTTACATGACTTTTAATTTTTATATATTTAGTTTATCAGAATTGTTAATTAGTATATATAATAATTTTATAAATAATGAAAAAAATAAAATTTTATCAGTCATTAATCTTTCAATAAATTATTTCTTGATATTGATCCAAACATCATAGATAACCACTTAAAATATGGAAAAGAATTATTAAACTTCTTAGTTCAATATGAAGAGATTTATAGGAATTAACTAAAGTAGAAAGCAAACATTGATAACAGGTTTTATTGAGTTGATTCCAAAAATTTGTTTAGAAAATTAATTTTAAAAAAATCTGAGATAGATGAAATTAGCAGCAGTATTGGCAGCTTTGAATTGAAGAAAACAGCTGTTTCGATATTTACAAGAGATTCCAAAAATTTGTTTAGAAAATTAATTTTAAAAAAATCTGAGATAGATGAAATTAGCAGTAGTATTGGCAGCTTTGAATTGAGGAAAACAGCTGTTTTGATATTTACAAGAGAAGATAAGAAATGATCTTGTTTTCATACATTTTGCACCTTTATATTTTTAAAGTTATGTTGCATATCTGTATAAAATTAGTGTTAATTTATTTAAAAGAAAATGTGAAGAAGATAAGAAATGATCTTGTTTTCATACATTTTGCACCTTTATATTTTTAAAGTTTTGTTGCATATCTGTATAAAATTAGTGTTAATTTACATTTTCTTTTAAATAAATTATTTAATTGAATTTTGTATACAAATGGTTGGTCTCAATTTATATGATTTTAATTACATTGTACTTTTGCAGAAAATGATAAGAAATCAAGCATGCAATAAAGATAAAAAAAGTGAAATATATTATAGAACAAGCCAGATAGTATGGTTAAAGTAAAAAGACAATTATAGGATTGCACACTTAATAAAGCTCTTAACAAGGGCATAACAATTTATTAACAGAAATATTTTCAATCCTATCAGTAAGTTAACTTCAGCTGCAAAGTATGTACACAGAGAGAGAGAGAGAGAAGAAACAATATGCAAATATAAACATACAGATGTATGACCTCACAACCAACACCAATCCCATACATTAAACAAAAAACAGTTGAACAACCCAATAATAAAAATATTACTAAAAAATAATATAATATATTAAATTAGTAAAGGAGAAATAACAAAAAATGATAAAAACTTAAGACAAATAGTCACAACACAAGAATAGATGAGAGAAATTCATCATAGGATATAGTTGGGATTGTGTGCTTATGACCAATACAGTAACTTCCTAAGAGACAAGAGACAATAGGATACCAATATGCCTCAAAAGGAAATTCTTCAGCATGTACATACTACCAGCAATGATGTATGACTGCGAAACATGGACCCTTACAAAGAAAATGGAATAGACACCTGCAACAACCCAAAGAAGCATGAAAGCCGCAACTAGCTAAGGTGTATGAGTCCAAACGCGAAAGGGAGAGTCTCAGTTGGTATAATAACGGGTGGGAATATTGAATTGATATATTATTAAGTTCTGTTAAATATATTATTTCCAACGTCGAAACTAATCATTTAGAAGTTCTGTTAAATATACTATTTCCAACATCGAAACTAATCATTTATCATTCTGTTAAATATACTATTTCCAATGTCAAAACTAATCATTTAGCATTACAATAACTTCTGTTAAATAATCTATTTCCAATGTCAAAACTAATCATTTAGCATTCGACATTACAATAAACTTCCATTCAACATCAGTTATCTTGTGTTTGAAAACATCCATGTGTGAAGTTGTCATCCCTATTTTGTCACTGGACTCGTTCAGTTAGCGCGCACGTACTTGTGTTGATGGTCGCAGCTAAGCTAGATAGTGAAGTTGTCATCCCTATTTTGTCACTGGACTCGTTCAGTTAGTGCACACGTACTTGTGTTGATGGTCGCAGCTAAGCTAGATGGACAATATATGTTAGGATTCACCAAAGGGACTGCAAGACCAATGGATGGATAAGAGAACAAACCAAAGTAGAAGGTATACTGGTAACAGTTAAAAGCAGTAAGTCATTGGGCAGCCCACATAGCAAGATCACCAATAATTGATGGACAAAGAGAATTACAAAGTGACAACCAAGGTAAGGGAAAATATATCCTGGCAGGCAATACAAACAATGGAAAGATGATGTAAAAGTAATTGGTTCCAAGTGGATGCAGATTGCACCAGATATCATACATCTGGAAACAAAAGAAAGAGGCATATATATCTGTTAATGGATAAAATAGAAATGATGATGCTAAGTGAACTGGGATGGAGAAAAATAATAAATAGATAATAAAAAAGAAACCAGAATAATTGAAATAATTGATATTTAAAGAGGAGATGAAAGGAAAGAGTAGTAAAAAACGCCATTTAAAGGAACTGAAGTTAATTTGGAAATAGTGTGTGAAAAAGAAAATGGTGGAACATAATCAGGTTTTTGAAAAGCATGTAGGTTGCCTGCGAGATGCCACCTACATGCTTTTCATAAACCTGCTTATTTTCATTAAAAAAAAATAGGTTAATGAAAAGTCAAATGTGCATGAATGAAGAATACAAGAGAGGAAATAAGATTTAAGAAAGAAAAAATTAATCCTCATGAAAAATAATCCATTAATTATCCTAGCAAATGTTAAGATAGTTCATATGTTATTATGTTTAAGATTTGTTAAGAATAGAATAAATGATGAATTACAATATTCTAAATTTTATTATATTGTTAATAGAAATGCTTAGAAATAAAGCAATAATGATAAAATTGAATAATGTTCTATCAGCACATTCAATTATTCACTACGAATAATTGAATGTGCTGATAGAACATTTTCATATGTTATTATGTTTAAGATTTGTTAAGAATAGAATAAATGATGAATTACAATATTGTAAATTTTATTATATTGTTGATAGAGATGCTTAGAAATAAAGCAATAATGATAAAATTGAATAAGTAGTGAATAATTGAATATGCTGATAGAACATTATGTTATTTATAGAAGGATATTGGTACCATCAGGGTTGCAGGGTCAGATGGTAAATGATCCGACTCCGACTCCACTTTTTAAAAATATCCGACTCCGACTCTTGCTCTGGGCAGTTTTAAAAATCCGATCCCCTAAAATTTGTAAGGTCCAACTCTAGGCAGTTTAAAATTCTGACTTTGACTCCACCCAAAAACCTGCGACTCAGACTCTGTAACCCTCGGTGCCATGGTAATGAATTTTTAATCTGAATAAAAATTCATAATGTGCATTTGTTTGGAATTCTTTACAAATGCTTATAGATAACTAATGAGGGCTGAATAAACCAAAAACATTATATTCAATGTATAGAATCTACGTCACATGATTCCAAAGGGGCATGCTGGCAAATTTTTTGGCAAAACTTAGATCAGATATATTGTTTTTAATTAAATTAACATTCGGATTGATACATGAAGAATAATTTTTGTAAAAATTTAGGCAGTTTTGGCTCACACCCTTAAAAAGGTTGCCATTCTTGGTATAAATCTATATGAAGCAATAAAAAATTAATTATCCTGCTTAAAGGCTTAAAGAAGATTAAGTTGCGAAATAGAAATAAAAGACATTATTAGAAATAGTTACATAATTTATTATGACATTACATTTTATAAAAATAAACTTTCACTGTGATAAAATACTATTATTAATGTATTAATATTTTACAATAACATAGTAATAATATACTATCAATTTTGAAATATTGATATGATTTTGTATTACAAATAAGATAGCAGGATAAATAGAAATATCTTTTATGATCATAATTCATCTGGAAAGAATAAATACTATTCATAGCTTTTTGGATAAAGTATCTTCTTTTTACAGTATGGGAAATAATGATTATGATTGTAAACTTATACTATAAACTATTTTATCTTATCATAATGTATTATTATTTAATTCCTCATTTGCTATATTATTGATAACATTGTAAAATAAATTAAAATCTTAAATAAAAATCAGTTTATTAGTAATCTATAAAATTATTTACAAAAAGAATATAATTATTTAACCTTATTGATATTAAATCTATTGTATGTTACTAGAATTTTGAAATAATTAAAAATTATTTTATTATATTAACAATTAATGCTTTAAGTCAGCCTCACAGTTGCTTTCAAACTGTGAGGTGTGCCCTACTAGGGGCGTCGTGTAAGAATTAATAAAAAAATCATTTTTGAGATAAACAAGCAAAGAACGAATTCAAATTAGTGTATAAAAAAATGAATTGGCAAAAGGGTTATATATACAGTACATATATTCATGTCTCCAGAAAATTTAGTTGTAGCTATTTTAAAGACAAAATATTGATCTTGTTTAGAGAGTGAAAAAGAATGATATCTTCAATCACATCTCGATTTGAGAGAATTTATACTGAAAAACAAGCCCACCCATCGCATTAAATATTATATTGTATTAAACACATATTCCATTTTTGCATTGTTTTTCTTTTGTAATCTTTAATTGTAATTAAAAATTATTACACCATAATAAATATATATTTTTATGTATAAGAACTTTATACAAAACATGGTATATTGTTTTGTAATATTAAATTGTAAGTAGAAAGTATTTAAAATTAGAATGTTATGAAAATGAGGGGGCATACCAACTTTTTATGAAAAAAAAGGGTGCAGACACAAAAAGCAGGGTTGCTGAGTCAGATAGTAAATGATCCGACTCTGACTCCACCTTTCAAAATAAATCCGACTCCGACTCCACCTTTTAAGAAAAATCAGATTCCCTAAAATTTGTAAGTTCTGACTCCGACTCCTGCATAGTTAACTTTAGTATTGTAAATGTATTTTATTATTGCAAGTGATTCTCCTGGCTACTTTATATTAATTTTATAGCACTTTGGCTATAGATACTAGGTAGGCCCATACATTCTTACAATTTTTAAGAGAAATTATCCAAAATTTGGGCTGTGTGTAGGTTGTTACAATTTACAAAATCGACAACTGAGATAACGATTAGCAACTTTAATATATTAATAGCATTGTCGTGGTAGAGATCCCCAAGCCTATTGACCTCAACTTTGGCCAACTATGGGACCTCAACTATGGGTGCCATTTCTAAGACCAAAATATTGTAAAATCTCTCTCTTCCCTTCTTTAATAAATCTTTGATTTGTTTTATGTTGTCTTCGAGTTCATATTAATCGGGAAAAATTACTGTTCTTCCATCCTTTCCCATAAGTCCACGAACTCGAAAGGCCTAAGCTTGTCATTCTATTAGATTAGTTAAGCTGAAATATCCTCATGGAATATTTTTATCTGGCAGTAGGTTAGTTAAGCCGAAATATCCTCATGGAATATTTTTATCTGGAGGTTTAACGAACGCGCAAGGCCTAAGCCTGTCATTCCGTTAGGTTCGTTAAGCCAGAAATATCCCATGAAAGGCCTAATAAGCCTGTCATTCCGTTAGATTAGTTAAGCCGAAATATTCTCATGCATATTTTTATCTGGAGGCGGCCACTTATAGAGCCGCCATCATCACAGGCTGACCAACACCCGTGATGAAGTCAACCGGAAGGATGGGTTTTAACCGGCCGGTCCCTCCTGAAAAATTGGAGGAGTGGGACCCCCGGATCCTCCAGAATGTTCTAGATAAAAATATTCCATGAGGATATTTTGACTTAACTAACCACAGCTTTATCACGTAGCCATCGAGCTGACCTGTCATTCCATCAGTCCGTGGGTCCCACAGTTTGTTCTGTGAAGTGTTCGTTAACCGAATATAAAAATCTTTCGAAAAGGGTTCGTTAACCGATCACCCACTGTAATTAATCAGTAGCATAAAAAAATCAGCTTATTATTTGTAAGGGAGTAAATTCTTCTACACCAGGGGTATCCATACCTGTTGAAGGTATGGGAACCAAATGCTGGGGTATGGGATTCGATCTCTAAACTACAGTAAATTCAAGCTGTTGACATAATTGGAAGTCATACTGGTAACTAATATAAAGAATGGTGATGATTATTTCGACAGTCAAATGAAGGAGGTAGGGACCATTGAGGTCTGGAGTCATCAAAAGGTTAAGAACCCCTGTTCTATACCATCCTGTTCATGTTCCCTTTTTTGAGTTGTTAATCAAAATAACAATATTATTACCAAAATATAATCCCTTCTATATATTATAACTTTAGTATAAATTCAATTTTTATCGAAGCATAAACACGAATCTTAAAATGATAGCAATCATCCAAATCACAAATATAGTGATATATAAGCTTATATATTTTTTAATCCAGTTGGTAGCCATTTTTTTTAATTTATTAAACGATATATCAGATATTTATTTATCGTCGTAATCATTTTTGTTTTGTCATTCGAACTACTCTTAATTATTTAATATTGTTTCTAGATCTATGCTATTAATTTATTTAATATAATACTATGTTTGTTACTAGATATTTTTATGATTATCATGGTCGAAATATTGGCTGCACTATTTCTTTAGTTTGTTTCGATATTTTTACTTTTTTACTTCAGGACATAAGAAAGAAGATTCGATAAAAAAAAAAGTTAATCATTTATTTAATGTTAGAACGAAATTAAATTTTATAAAAAATTATTAGTATACCGAAAGTCGATTCTTTCCCCATCTGAAAATTATATAGCCTATTACTGATATCTGGTATCGTCTCTACAAATTCATTAATATATTAAAATTTCTTGTTAATAAAATTTTAATTAAAAATTCATTTTTAAAATTTCTTAAGAATTTCGTCCATATCGAATTACGGTATATCTGTTATACAGGGTGAGCCAAAAGTCACTGTCCATCTGGCAAGACAATATAGATACAATCACTGCAAATGCACTTTCTACAATAAATGCTGGAAATGGCCTCCTTCCGTGTGTAGACATGCATCTACATGTCGGAACATGTCCACAAAGACACGTGACGGTTCCAACGGAGAAACGTTGCTAATGAATGTGGTGATGGCTTCCTATTGTTGTTGCCGAGACTGAGGATTGTTCTTGTAAACAGAGTTTTTCAATAAAGCTCACAGATAACAATCTGGAGACGTGAAATTTGACGAAAATGGCGGCCATATACGTTTTCTAAATACACTGTATGATTTTATTATTATTATTTATTATTACGGCACGTAAGGTGTAAAGTGATTTTTGGTTCACCTTGGTTCATTCTAGTAATAAAAAATTTACAGAAAGGTTTTGTAAAATTTTTTAGATTAAAATAGACAAATTATGTAAAATTTAATCCAAATAAATTTTGAATAAAGAATAAAATAATGCGAAAACGAATTATTTGCATAATTCTGTTGTCATCGCGAATAATTCCTATATGAAAATAATTAGTTCATTGAAGTACTAGTATTTATTCTATTTTGAACAAACTGTTTATTTTTAATATTTGCTAATGATTATAAAGTTTCCACACTTGTACTTTAGAGCTTCCTCTTATGATTTTTGTATACAGTCTACATTTTAATATTTGCTAATGATTATAAAGTTTCCACACTTGTACTTTAGAGCTTCCTCTTATGACATTTGTATGCAGTCTACACATAATCTGAGTAACTTATCGTAAATAAGATATAAAGTCTCTCCTTTAAAAGCGTTGTGTTACTTTTGAATAAAAAAATAAAATGTCGCGATGCAAAATTACAAAACCAATCGGAAAAATATTCTTTAAATAAAATGATGCACTTTTAATGCAAAATTTTCATCGTATCCGAATATATCGCAACTTTATAAAGGATCGACGTCATGCATTAAAAAATATCAAAACGGAAATAAAATACGACGGAGTTCTCGCAGTTACTGTAAATTTGGTATTTTAAAAGGTGTATAACAAGATTTGAGATCACTGCAACGACTGGATGGATTCTTCTAATGGCATTCTCGCAGTTACTGTAAATTTGGTATTTTAAAAGGTATATAACAGAAGATTTGAGATCACTGCAACGACTGGATGGATTCTTCTAATGGCTAGTTGCCAGCAGAAATGATGCCATCGAAGTATGGGAGTCAGGTGGTATAATATTCGAATGGCAAGTTGCCAGCAGAAATGATGCCATCGAAGTATGGGAGTCAGGTGGTATAATATATCAGGTGGTCAGGTGGTATATATGGTCTATATTGGGGTACTACACTCTTTTTATTATTAGAATCTGGTCATCACACTTATTAACATAAATGGGATTAGGGTTTCTTTCCTGGGATCCCGGGTTTCCGGGAAATTGTAAGATTATCACACTTTTTGTATTCCCGGGAATTATAATTGGTTCCTGGGAACTCCCGGGAACTATCGCGCAGATAGAAAAAAATTATAAAATACAATTAAATATGATCCCGAACAGTGACGTCTTAAGATTTCTTGAGGCCCTGGGCCCCTATGCAAAAGTAGGCCCTACCTGCGTCCCTTTTATTTCATTAAATGTAAGGTTTAATAAAAGCAATCCATAATAAAAGGAAGTTTTATTAGAAAATTCGTTTTCTACATTTTAAATTCGCAAAATTATTAATTATCTCTTCAAAATCAATAATCTAATAATGCAGTCTTGCCATTGTTGCCAATTAGCATATAGTTAGAAATTCCTGGTTTTTTGGAGAAAATGTCCGAGAATAACATTTTCCGATTAAAATTTTCGCATCATGATCTTATTGAAGCCGAGTCAAGAACGAGACAAGGTCCTTCTGAGGCCGAGACCCTGGGCCCGGGCCCAGTTGGCCCATGCCTTAAAAATTAAAATTATTCGCATCATGATCTTATTGAAGCCGAGTCAAGAACGAGACAAGGCCCTTTTGAGGCCGAGGCCCTGGGTCCGGGCCCAGTTGGCCCATGCCTTAAAACCGAAGACTGATCATCACGTCACTGATCCTGAATACTGTACGAAAGTTATTTATCAAAGAATTTATTAATTGGCAATATGGAAAAGCATGTGGGCATGGTTTACTAAGAGTTGCACTCACATCTGATCACGGATTATACTTAATTGATCTGTGAGTCTGATCACGGATTATACCTAATTGATCTGTGAGTGTGACACGTGTTGACATCTTTAGTTGGTTTGTTTACTTCTTTTCCTTCTTATGAAGCCAACATAAAATTTACATTATTTTAATTTAAATTATTATTGAAATGTTAAATAGGTAATTCAAAAAGTGATTGCGAATTACCTACTTAACTTGTGAAGAAGAGAGCATAGGAAATTTGGAAGAGAAACCAATGATGTTGAATGTAAAATTAGAAAAAGCGATTCACTCAAAGACAAAGGTCCTATGTTGTTCAACTAGCCTGAGTTCTAGCTTGAGCAAGTCGTGAAGCAAGAATTACAGAAATCGATCATCAAGTATTATAAAATTGAGCCAGGCTTTAAAAACAATTCCTCTATCATCAGTTGAAGCATAAAGAGCATTTTCTGCTGTTGGTTTGTTTATTAACAAAGCTAAGAACTAGGCTGAGCAATAAGAGCATTGATTGCTTATGTTTCCTCAAATCATACTTTAAGAATGAGTGATGAATATTTTATTTGTATTTTGTAGTTCGAATTGTAAATTAGTCATATATAAAGGAATATAAATTTTGGAATTTATTAATATCTTTCTTTTGTGTATTTGTTATTGATATTAATTATAAATAACCACTTTTTTAGATTTTATTAAATTTTAATGCATTGCCGGGAATGAAAAAAAACCGGGAAATCAGAAACCTTAAATAGGATACATCTAGTCACTAAAACAAAGTCAGTTTGCTGTATTGTCGAATTTACGTTCGCGACCGCCATGATGTTGGGGTCACTAACCACTCTTATGGACAGCTTTGTTTTTTAACATTGAGGACTCCATCCATTATGTATACTGATTATCCGAACGCAATTTTCAATTCTGATACTCAATAGGTCTCTGCCAATACTCCCACCCTACGTTGACTGTATGTGGAAGCAATCGACAATTAAACAACAACCACTCTTATGGACAGCTTTGTTTTTTAACATTGAGGACTCCATCCATTATGTATAGTGATTATCCGAACGCAATTTTCAATTCTGATACTCAACAGGCCTCTCTGCCAATACTCCCACCCTACGTTGACTGTATGTTGAAGCAATCGACAATTAAACAACTGTATATATATCTAATTAATACATTTAATATAATAATAATAATAATAATAATACAAATAATTAGAATGCAAATGAGGCAGAATAACTTATATAAACGATAAAACATATCTGAAATTTGTTTTGTATTTTTTACAATTTTTTTTTTCTTATTTTTCTATCAGATCGATAATCCGAAAAAATTGTTTATCCGAACTATCCTTGGTCCCAATTAGTTCGGATAATCGAGAGCTCTATTGTATTTAGATCGTTGGTCACTATTAATTGGCATTTCAGATGAGAATTAGATTTTTTAGACTATAAAAAAAAACCTGACGACAGTATCGGAAGACAGTATTAAGTCTATGGGAGGACCAAAGTTCAGTTATATCACTACGCCGATGATATAGTCCAATAAATTGCTATAAAATAAGACATTTTCTACAATTAATCTATAAGCTTCGAATAAAATTACGATGATGATCAGATGCGCAATGATGTTTTGCGCATTTCAATCGATTCTAACAGTTATAAAATGGAGGAGAGTTGCAATTTCAAGTCGTTCTCGAAAGGCTGCACGATTAGTCGCCAAACGAAGTAAATTGAATTGAATGTTTACTCGAATTTGAAAACTAAACTCAGAAGCACAATTGCATAAAAATAAGCATCGTTCTTACTGACGCTATTATTTTTTTCAGTAGTTTTCTTTTCTTTTGATTCTAGCATGTTTCCAATTGTTTACCTCTGTTTCTATTGTCTCCGATCGCTTCATTTGGTATCAGATTTCCAATTTCATCAGAATAATGCCAATGGCATAGAGTGAATGTGTTTGTCTGAATGGATTCTTATTTCCAGGCGAACTGCCTCCTCCGTTGCACTTCAGCTGTTGGTTTTTTTCCAGTGACGTATTTCCATTGGTTTTTCCCGATGGCTGAGGTGGGTCGTGGTATGTCTACTCCCATACTTTTTTTCCTGTGGGAGTGGGATTCTTATTTCCAGGCGAACTGCCTCCTCCGTTGCACTTCAGCTGTTGGTTTTTTCCCAGTGACGTATTTCCATTGGTTTTTCCCGATGGCTGAGGTGCGTCGTGGTATGTCTACTCCCATCACTTTCTTTCTTGTGGGAGTGGAGATATCAGAATATTTAGGTTAGGTCTGGTTGGCACTACTAACCCCTTCTATCCTATCAATTCTTAAGCTGAGTGATTGTGGTATATTGATTTTAGACAGAGGCGCCGAGAGGCCGGGGAAGAGGGGACAAATTCCTCGGCCCTATAAGATTGAAGGGCCCGGGCCGCTTCCTAACAATAAGAATTTATTATATATATATGCCCAAATCCTGGTTCGTACCAGGGCTCGGGATTTCACTCGGCACCACTGGTTATTAGCTGTAGTCTAGTCATAAGTTACTAACACACTAACATTTTATTTAATTAAAAAAAAATAAAAATAAAAAATTACAAAAAATAAAATATAATAAAAATATTAGTCTTAGGTATTAACATAATTATGTCTTTTACTAACTTAAGATAAGCTTCCTCTTAACATAGTTCTAGATATACAGTACTACTAATACAGTTCTAGGTCTCTAATAACATAGTACTTAATATCTACTAATATAGTTCTAAGCTTTTACCTAACATAGAATAGGTTATTAATACTCCTCTATACGGGGTTAAGTGTCACATGTGTCATCACGTAGATTGAAGTTGGAACGGAGCTTTGCTTCTATATTTTTGCATTTATCTTTTGCCCCATAACGGCTCCCAAAGTGCTCTATCTGAGTGGAAAGGGGTAATCAATATTTAGCCACCAAGCTTACCATACAAAAGAAAGAAAAGACGCTATTACCTTTTACATCGAAATCGACTGTTTCGTGCGCATTAATACCGTTAGAAAAGTTGGTAATACGCCGCTTTCATATACTCAATACTGCCTTCCGATGTTGTCGTCAAGTATAAATAGTATACTGTAGTTGATGCAATGCTCTAATCTCATCGTTTTAATTGATTAACAAATAGAAGATAGCATTATAAATATTTTGATGTGAAAATATGATTTTTTTTATTTTATAGTAATATCCTTCCGTTAATTTATTTTTGTTTTAAAAGTTCAATCTACTTCTCTTTTATTCATTTACAAACTCTTATCGTTTCCGATCTCTTCGCTCTTCCATAATTAATTTTTTTCCTTTAATTAATAATTTAATTATAAATACGTATACCAGTTTATAAAAATGTTTCGGTAGATCATAAAGGAAATTTTAATAAAGAGATTGCGTTACTAATACTGTATCGACAGAGAAGCGGAAATTTTGTTCAGATATTGTTCACGATAAAACGTGCATTATATTTTACAATCAAAAATTTAGTCCCAAATTTTGTTGAATAAATTAAAAGAGTATTATATCCTATCAATAAAAATGTCAAAACATTAATTTAAAATTCTTCTCGCTTTGTTATTGAATGATGTCATTTCATGTATGATGGCGCCGCTTGGCTATTATATAAATGTCTTCTTTGAATGATGTCATTTCATGTATGATGGCGCCGCTTGGCTATTATATAAATGTCTTCTTTTTCATTCGTTTATGAATGCAGCAGAATCTTTTTTTTTTTTTTTTGATTCATTCAAAGAAAAATTTGAAAATTTGAATTAAAGATTTTTTTTTATTTGAAATAGGTAATTTGGTTCTCTATGCTTGAATTTTCGCGAAATTCCTTGCGACATAATCGCGTTATACGTAGCTATTGAAAAATTTGAATACGATTTCTTTCTTTGAATGGTTTCCGAAGAGCCTTTGTATAATTTAATAAATTTTGAGATGAATTTTTCTTTTATTATTAAAATTTAGATATTTTAGTTCGTTATTACTCTTCTAGAAATTATTTTCGAACATATTGAACGTAGACAATGTATATGTAAATTCACATGTTTCGATTAAATGCACATGCATATATATAAAGATTTCTTTCTTTGAATGGTTTCCGAAGAGCCTTTGTATAATTTAATAAATTTTGAGATTAATTTTTCTTTTATTATTAAAATTTAGATATTTTAGTTCGTTACTACTCTTCTAGAAATTATTTTCGAACATATTGAACGTAGATAATGTATATGTAAATTCACATGTTTCGAATAAATGCACATGCATATATATACAATCAATAGCTATCAGAGGGGAGCAAGAGGGGCGGCTGACCCGGGCCTCACGATTTTAGAAACCACAATTTATAATTCAATATATTAGTAAAAAATATATTTGTATATTTTTTATACTATTCGAGCTTCAATGCTTGTCAAAGTTTGAAGCTCTCTATCAATGTTTTCGCTTTTCTCGTATACTTACCACTATATATTTGTCAATTTTGTTTTATTTTTTTGAAGAGCCTCAAAAATATTAATTGCCCCGGGCCTCGCATTTTCTCTGAAAGTCCTGTATACAGAATACATTATAAATACATACACGTTTAAAAAAATGCAGATATTTCTCAAGTATGCTAGCTTATACTTTTTTTTTTAAAATTTTTGTGGGTCAAATTTAATCTTTTTTTTTTTTTTAAAAACAAGAATATGCCTGGGGAGATTAAAATTTCCACTTCTTCTTTCTCTGAATGAAAAAATTGTTATTTAGAGTCAGCACAAAAGAATGCTAAAAACTGATCTTTTTATATATTCCCAGCAAATTCCTTTCGACCATTTTTGATGCATTTATATGTTACAGACAAAATGATTAATATGGGCATTACGAATAATTAAAAACAAAATCGAGCATTGTAATAAATTTCTTCATAAACTAGAACATTTTTGAAAGGTAAGTATTATTAACTGTTTTAATTAATGTTAACAAAATGTATTATAAATAAAATCTTATAATTCTGTCAACATTACGATAAAAATCAACTTTAAAGGAGAGGAATGATCACTCCTCTCCTCTCCAACTCCTACCGCTTTTAATACTGACGATAAGATATCATTATCATTATTTTCCTCCACCATATGATAGCAATATTCATATTGGCCCGTCAGTGTGATAAATTATGATAAACAATGTAAAAATTTATTACAATGTCCGATTTTGTTTGTCATTATTCATAATGCCAGAGAATTTTTCATAATGCCCGTATTAATCAATTTGTCCATAACAACATATATATATATATATACTGTATATATAATAAATAATTTCGAATTGCAAGTAGTTTGCTATCTTTTTATAAATATATTCTTTACAGCAAAGCACAAATATTGCATATACAGTATACATATACATTCTTTGCTCAGATTGCTGACTGAAAATATTCTTATTAAAATAATAATAATAATAATAATAATAATAATAATAATGTACTGTGTTTAAAGTTATTGAAGAATTTACATCATCTTCCTCGACTTAATCAATATGTTATAGTAGTGAGTGGTAGTCTAATCTAATTATCAACGAGCATTAGATTAGATTATACGCTACTGTATAAGTATGGTGAGATATTTTTTGTACGTTTTGAAAGCCTCAGGTATTCAATTTTTTATTATATAAAATTTATTTAAAAATTTATCTGCTGTAAAACACAATTATATTATATTTAAAATATTCCTTTAGTTAATGCAAGTTTTGCTGTTAAATTTGGCAAAAGGAAAGTGATTTCTTCCTTGTATACTGTAAAGAAGAATAAACTCATAATAATAAAAATATATGATATATGTTACTATAAAAGGTGGAAGAAAAATCTGTAATCTTCCAAATAACTTGATAACTAGCATAGATTTCACAAATCTGTTAATGCAAATAGGAAGTCATGGGTGAGCTATCTTATGGTGACTTTCATATGAACTGATTATGCAAATGAGTATAAACTAAGTTATAGCAAATGAGTTTACTTGCAAATCCTATCTCATAAACTGTAAACAGATAGGAAAAATTTTCCGGTAACAAATTTGTTCAGCATTCTATTCTGAATATTATTTAAAAAAAAACTTCATCAGAATCGGTGAATAGTAAGAAAACTAAATCTCAAATAAATCCGTTCCTTGCCTGCCAATATGGCTATACTGCATCGTTTTTCATCAACTGAAATTTTAGACAATGGTGAAGAATATATCATTCAGGTTATGGTAATTTTAGAGATTTTTTTGAATCAGCAGGATAACTGCAATCACTAAATGCTGGATATAAATTCGTTTTTCATCAACTAAAATCTTGGACAATGTGAAGAATATATCATTCAGGTTATGGTAATTTTAGAGATTTTTTTTTGTTGAATCAGCAGGATAACAGGAATCACTAAATGCTGGATATAAATTCGTTTTTCATCAACTAAAATCTTGGACAATGTGAAGAATATATCATTCAGGTTATAGTAATTTTAGAGATTTTTTTTTGTTGAATCAGCAGGATAACAGCAATCACTAAATGCTGAATATAGAGATAAAATTCGTTTTTCATCAACTAAAATCTTGGACAATGTGAAGAATATATCATTCAGGTTATGATAATTTTAGAGATTTTTTCTATGTCATTGAATCAGCAGGATTGATAAGTAACACGAATTTGTTATGCCAATGTTGAGCCTATCATGGTATGGTCAGATGTTTTCGTTTCATTTTTGAGTGAATTATTCATCCAATTACAATGTTCAGAATAGAATGCTGAACAAGTTTGTAACTGGAAAATTTTCTCTATTACGGGTTTATGAGATAGTATTTGCAAGTGTTCATTTGCATAATCAGTTCATTTGAAGGTCACTATCAGATAGCTCACCCATGGCTTCCTATTTGTTGGCATTAATAGATTTTTGAAATTTATAATAGCTATCAAGTCATTAGGAAGGGTATAGAATTTTCTTCCACCCCGTATATATTATGCTAGATCATATATGATATAAATTTAGTACAGCATATAACAGTGATGGCAAACTTCAGGTCACTAAGAATCACAAAGGAGAATCTCAATTACGTGAGAGCCGCAATCTGTTTATTTTAGGTAACCTTAACAATGGATCCAAAAATTGTTTATTATATATTTTTCATTTATTTCGTACAGATGCATACTACTTTTTACAATATATGAACAAATTACAAATATATCGGTATTACTTTTTTTAAAATTAAGTAGGTATTTGCTCCATATTAACTATTGATTTTCATGATATGGAACCATATTGAAGATATCAAAGAGCCGCAGTTTGATCACAGTGAGTATATAATAAGTGCTTTAATAATTAATCTCAAAACTAAAGGAAGGAAGAAATTTTTGAAATATTTTCATTTTATTTCTTACTTATTTTTTATATTTCTTGAAAACTATGTCAATTGCAGATTTTCAGTTTGAAAAACTGAAATTTAAAAATGCTATCACAAAAACAACTTGTAAATTATGAGTTTGGCTAGCAGATAAAATTTCATATAATTTTGGTACCCATAAATGCTCGATTATGCTACAAATTAGGGGATAACTTAGAGGAGGTAGTATAATTCTATTCAAACAAATGAAAAATAAATCGTCATAGAACAATAGGCTTATAAAAATCCAATTAAAATATCTTGCATGAATTTTAGAGTTTATCTGATCTATCAAAACCTAAAAATTTTGTAAAATTATTCGACTATTCGAAATTATCGCGACTGTTACTCAAGTTGATCTAATACAATCTATATTCGAAGAAAGCCACTTCAAAGAGCATCGTTAATAAAGCTTTTTCAACATTTATGAACCAAAGAGGCTAAGTTACCAAGTTTGAGTAGAGTCCCCTACCCAAAATTATTTGAATGTAGGCTACTTTAAGTAAACAATATTAGATATTTTAATTAAACCGCATTAAACTTGATAGATCCGCATGGAAATCCCGAATAATGGCAGTCTAATAAGAGTTATATTGTATAGAGTAGTGGTGGGCAAGCTTTTCTGACCGCGGGCCACACGGGCTTCTGTAAGGTCTCTAGCGGGCTGCATGTAAAAAAAAATGTTTTTACTTTCTGATAGTAGAGGAAAATATTGCGATCATGCCGAAAACCAACGTTCCGTTTTCAACGAATTTTTGAGGCAATGATAGTGATGGGGAGCGTGAATTTTCAATTTTCACGCTCCCTATCACTTCCATTACCTCAAAATCCGTTTCCTCAATAGGTTGTATATTCAAAAATATCGGAAATTCAAATGTTTATCTGATCTATCAAAACCTAAAAATTTTGTAAAATTATTCGACTATTCGAAATTATAATATACAACCTATTGAGGAAACCTCAATAGGTTGTATATTCAAAAATATCGGAAATTCAAGTAGGGCACACACCAGATTTTTTTAAAGGGGAGGTTTAGCGTACAAAATCTAAATTTAATTAAATAATTATGTTGATTGTTTATGTAATTTAACATTTTTGTGGTAAAATTTTAAAAATTCTTACACTTGTGCATGGACCGCGCTCGGGCCGCACAAATCGTGGTGGTGGGCGGATGTGGCCCGCGGTCCGTAGTTTGCCCATCACTAGTATAGAATATTGATATATGTATTGTCCATCATATAATTCTATATATAGTATACTATTTATAGACCTTTTTAAACATATCTAATCAATTTTGAATCAACATGTTGCATTTAGTGTTTTTTGCGTATTTGCTTGGTCTATGCTCTAGAGCAGAGGTTCTCAACCAGTGGTACGTGTATAATCCTGACTGCCTATTTGTATACGAGTCATATTTTTGTTAATGATACTGAAATTTTTAAATTTTGATTTTGGTAGTACGCATTTATGAAAAGGTTGAGAACAGCTGTTGTAGTGTATCAACGCAAACACACAGATAACGCTCTAATGTCCTGTTTTAGGGTTTTGTGTGTGGTTGCGTTGATCTGTGCTCTAGTGTAGCATGTGCATAAATAGAATAAATATTTATGTGTCGTGTAACAACTTTCTTCTATTGTAAAAAATTATAAAAGAAGCAATTCAATGCAGAAGTCTTATGTCATACGCTGTCTAACAATAGAAGTTCTGATGTAATACCGAAAGACATCTATGACAACAAAGAGCCATCTGGCAAGCCTTTGCTATAAATGGAGTGACAAATAATTCTGATGTCGGTGTCTTGGAATTTTCCAAAAGTCTGAAAATATTATTTCTGATATACATATACGTTTATTAATATTGTTTTTTTGTTTGTTTAATTTGAATCTTCGTAATTAATCTTTATTAATAAATACATAAATTCCATTTAATTATTATTTTTATTTGAATTTTTACTAGGGAATCAGTGCCATATAAGTGTCAACGTAATTCATCGTTAATCAATTAGCGTAGGATATATATATCTAATGCTATTGATCAGATTAAACGAATATATCACACCATAACAAAATATCCATTGATTTTTCCTTCTTCTAGTGATGGATAGTAATTACACATCATAATAAGAATACCGACATAATTTGATTGCTATATTAAGTTAGATACATTCAGAAAATGAATGTTTGCAGCTTATTTATATATCAACGTTTGTCATTAGTTGAACAATCCCGCTTTGTTCATACTGTGAACCAAATTGTCCAATTAGGTATCTCGAAACAATCGGTTTGATGAGATGGTTTCTGAATTTGTATGCTATTCCGAAATGATTAAAGAATGATCGATTAAGTTATGTCATCGATCCGATGGAGGACCGAGATTTTAACATTATTATCTTTAGATTTATGCGGAAAGTTACCTCATTAATAGGGAAAGGTGGGCAAAACTGGGTATCTTTAACTTTGAAGTCACATATTTTTTTAATTTGAACAGAAAAATTTTTTTAATTATGTTATTAGGCTAGGTTAGCCATATTAAGCCGCCATATTCTCATGGGATATTCTGTATCTGGTGGCGGCCAATTATAGACTCCATCAAAGGCTGGCCAGCACCCATGATGGGCTCAACCGGATGGTTGAAGGATGGAGTTCAATAGGCCGGGCCCGGATCCTTCCTGAAAAACTGGAGGTGTGAGACCCGGATTTGAACCCGGGTCCTCCAGGATGGTAAGACAAAGCTTTACTACGCGATATTAATAATTAATATTAATATATCAGGAACTATGAGTTTTTATATCAAAAGTGTTTTATGTTCCTTAAGTAGGGGTGATTTTTAAGAAAAAAGTTCAAATACCCGGTTTTGCCCCATGGGTGGAGTAAAACTGGGTATCCATTTGAATGCATGTAACAGTCCACATTTTCAAACTTATTTGCAAAAATTAAAAAGACACTATTTTTCTTATTTTAATAACAAAAGTCACATATAAATGTGTCATTCTCTTTTTCTATATTTGAACAAGCCTCATGAGCCTACCCTTGACACGTGCAACACTGGAACTATCCTTCCTTTGGTTTGTTTTGTTTGTTTGTTGTTGGGGGTTTTTGGCGCATCAGCAACAAAGCCTATAGTGCACCAGAAAGCAATAAATGTAGTTTGTCAAGGTTCGGGACCAGTTCCAACCACGGGCTGCCCCCACAACCGTGGTGGGGGCCAGATAGTAAAGGACGTGGATCGCCGGATCGGGCCCAGCACCCCGAAAAAACTTTTCAGGAGTTACCAGACCAAGGTCCTCCTGCTTGGCACGCCAATAGCGTTACCACTCGTTTTTGGTTTGGAATGTGCATATAGCTCATTACAAAATATGCGGGCTTCAATGTTTTCTTCCTTCTCCGAGGACGACTCTGTATTTTTAATGTTTTTTTTCACTTTTCTTAAACTTCTTTACTTTCTTTTCCCTTTTTGTGTCACCGACTTTTGTGGTTTTAAAAAAGTTTTCATTTAGAAGCCTTCTTATTTTTTTTTCTTCAGGTATACCTGAGATACAGGTAGTATCCGATTTTGCCTCACCACGAAATCACGATTCTGGAAGAAAATTTAGCAATTTATTAGAAATTCAGAAAAATAAAATCTAATCGTTACAATTTAATTATTTTTTCTTCTCATTAAGCCAAATGTCTTCCGTAATAAGAATAAAATCTCGATATAATTTTAATGATTAAAACTTGAAAATATTTTATTTCTTTGGTACCAACTTCTATTATTTTTGATCTCGTTTCGTCTGCAGGCTTTTAATTATTAAATCATTTAAATAATTGACAAAGTAATTAATAAACAGAGAGAAAAAGAAAATACCGAATATATTTTGTTCTCCGAGAGACAATCATCAAACTCTAGTTTTATGTCGTACTAAAAAAAAACTTAATATAATAAAGTGGTACTAAATGCAATAAAAAGCAATAAAAAGCAATAAAAAGAGAGAGGATGCAAAAGTTTTCTCCTGGAGAAAGTGTAATTTAATGATTTTCGGGCGAACACGTGGACACTTTGCTCCTATATTTTATTAACTAATCTTAATATTACTTGCAAAACTAATTAACTTTCATTTGGCTCAATATACAGTATATAAATATAATATTACTTTTAATTTAACATCAAAGTCTTTATTGATACAAAAAAAATCTGACATTCCGAAAAATTGATTAAGTTAATCACGCTTCACGGAAAATAAGACGAGTCTGAATCCAAATTAAACTTTGAAAATCATAGCATGTGTGATGATTCGTGATGAATGATCGACATTGGAAAATAAAAAAAGTAAGAGAAAGATCGATAGAATAGAGTTTCTAATGATCACAAGATTAAAATGCACGGAACAAGATCATTATAACTGAATAATGCTCCTCATCAGAGGAAAAATTATTCCTAACAGCTGTAAAGTTTAATAGATTGTATCGGTATACTGAAGTAGTATTAACGATGTTTTACTTATCAAGAAAAGGTTAACAATGAACAAAAATATAACTTCATGCATTAATATTTGAACATTAAGTGATTCTAACAAAAAATAATTCGAATGAATAAACATCAAAAATGGAAAAGTTTTCTAGTCTCTTCAATACTTCGTCAATTAATTCTGAAACGACTAAAGAGTTTTTTGTTTGCTAGTTTATTTTCTTCAAGAAACTTGTTGACATTTTTACTTGTTCAGAGTATATTTCAGCCACTTGATTTTTATTTTTATTTTGTTAATTTTCTCTTTAAAGTTGTTATAGAGTTTACGTATTAAGAGATGATTTCATCTCCAAAACGATCATATTTTTAATACGCAAAAAAAAAAGAAAACAAAATTTTGAATTGCAGATAAAAAATATGTTTTATAATATTCAGTATATGCATGTTTCTCTTTGACATGTATGAATCCTGAAGATCTTCTATCCATCATCACAAAAATTCTATCTAATATTCAAAATATTCGCACAAGATTCTTCTTCAGTAACATTTACATTTGCTGGATGAAGTCTCATAAATCAAAAATTCAAATCTCACAGCAAAAAAAAAAAAATCGATGGTAGGAAAAAGTTTTTCTGAATCACTATTGAATTATCAAACGTGTTGCCTTAATCGATTTTTTTTTATCAATATCAAATATTGATCTTGTATATATAATCTACATAATCGTGCAATCTGTTTGATACGACGCGGGCAACCAATATTTTGACGGAAATTTTAAGGAAAAAAAAATGATAGATTGTTGCAATTGTGAATGTTTAAAAATCATTCTTCTTAATTTTATCGAAGGAATTTTTTTTCGGTTTTTGAACACGGATAATCTGGAATTATTTTTTGTTAAAAAATAAATAATGGAACAACAAATCAAACAACATAAATAATTAAATAGTGACGATAATTTTGTACTTTAAAATTTGATTTTTAACATTATATTCTATCGCCTTAAACCATACAATAATTTCTATGAGAACTGTTCTAGAAACAAAAAAATTCAATTTGAACATATTATCTATACAGCATTTTTGTTCCCTGATTCCTTTTATGAAATATTTATCATCAATATTTTCTTTTCTCCGACTAATAATTTTTGAACTAATTAACGCAGTGGTTTCCAAACTTTCTCTGTCTGTACCTTCCTTTTTTTCATAAAATATTGGTATGCCTCCTCATTTTCATAACAGTCTAATTTTAAAAAGCTTTCTTTCTATATTATTATTATATATATTTTTTTATGTTCCTTTTCTGTTGGTAACACTCAACATAGTATGTACCTTTTTGTTTATGTCTCTTTCTATTGGCAAGTCCCAACATAGTGTGTATTATTTGTTTTAACGGCGCTCATGAGATCCTTTGGTTTGGTTGTATCTTCTTCTTTTCTCTAGTGTCTATAGTGTGTATTATTTGTTTTAACGGCGCTCATGAGATCCTTTGGTTTGGTTGTATCTTCTTTTCTCTAGTGTCTACCCACTTCTTCTGGTAGAACCCTTTCTTACCATTCCTCGAGCTTTCTTCACTCTACTCTCCTTCAATCTTTCATTCTTCAGGGGTTAAGCCAGTGGTACAGCTTTCTTAACTTTTTAAATAAAAAATAAAATATATATATATAGCCAACACAAAATTTGCTTATACATCCAAGGCCTTTCAGAAAAAATGCGAGGCCCCAGACAACTAATATTTTTGAGGCCCATCAAATTGAAAAAATTGACAAATATACAGTGGTAAGTAAGTGTACAAGGAAAGTGAAAACATTGATAGAAAACTTCAAATTTTGAACAAACACCGAAGCTCGAATAGTATAAAAATATGCAAATATATTTTTTCTGACATATTGAATTATAAATCGAGGCCCCTATAATCGTGAGGCCCGAGCAACCGCACCTCTTGTCCCCCTCTTGTAGCATCTGTATACATCTATTATTTATTTTTACATATTGGTTTCTCTTAATTTACTTTGGAGTTATCATAATAATTTTGTTTCTAGGACGTACTATACATGTTTTCTGCTGGTTATCGACATTTTGCATAATTAATAAATGACATAATCGTCTGATATATTAAACTTTTCCGTTTTAGCAACGAAAATTAATTTAGTAATTTAAACTGCTATACATATTTACATAAACAGAAATTTTTAATTTATCTTAGCTTAAGTTACACAGTGCTAATTTCATTATAATAAGTGCTATCACTAAAATTATCCATTAAGTTATCTTATCACAAAATATATGCATGCGGTACGTTATCTGCATAAGTAGTGTTATAAATGAATCATTTATTATAGTACGTTAATCACCTTTAACGATAAAGACACTTCATCAGTTTTGTTGGCTTAAAAAATATATATTTCTGATAATTTTACGGGGGCATTTAGAATTTTTAGAACTTGAGAAAGATGCGCAAATTTCTAACTACTGGCAAACAACTTTATGGTGAAAGAAAGAAATTGTAAATATAATTTATTCCTGATTTTTTTTTCTCTGGTAAAATATGAAAAAAAATCACGACCAGAAGAAAATAAATTATAGGAAAAATGGGTCATCCCACCGTATGAAAATAAAAACAATCAAGAAAACAATAAAGAACTTTATGAAAGTTACGAAGATATCCATCCTCGTATTCTCATAAACTACTTAATGGGCATCAATTTTGTGTTACCTTGGCAACTATAAAAGATACTGCACTGCGTGTAACACTATATACTCTGTAAGAGAAATATAAAATTTCAGTAAAGTTATTAATCCTAAAATAATTTTCGTGTTGCAGAAGTTGTTCTTGTATCGAAATTACAGTATACAGTATATAGTATTTAATTTTGAATTATAAATAAAGTAAAAATAATTTGATTTTTTTTTATAGAAAAACCATTTATATCCTTTTCAAAAAAAGATGACCTACCTCATATGGTAAAGAGCTTATGGATTGCAAAGGTCAAGTCATCCAATAGAATAGCCGGTTTCTGTTTCGTTCATCCAATAGCAGTTTACCTTTTATCATCGGTAACAATTTGAAATGTTTATTATCTTTTAAAAAATTGTCGAATTAATACTTCATATTTCATGGTTGTGCTATTAAATATTAAACTAAATCTCTAATCTCTTAAAATTAAATAAATATAACCAAAGATGTCACCGTCCTTTAGTATTTAGCAGTAATGGCGGAGAGTGTAGTTGTTTGTAAGCGAGGAGAAACATTGCACAGTCAAGCTAGAAATATTATTTTAAACGTATATAAGTATTTTGGAAGGCAGAAATCTATTCGAAGTGACATTTTTAACGAAACTTCACTAGCTACTGGTGTTTCTGTATCAACAATTAAAAGAATTGTAACTGAAGAAAATTTTTAAAATAAATTTTCAAATTATAAATAATTTTAGCATTTATAAAGTAAAAAATTGAAATATTTTAATCTGATTACTATGTTTTAATTCAAATATCAAGTGGAAAATGGTAATAAATTCTCTACTGCGATCCGTTTTACATCGTATCACTTATCGTTAATCCTAACTGAAAAGACTCGTCGATCATCGAATTTGGCCTTGAAAGTTTTTCTTTCTTTGAAAAGGGTATAAGTTTCAAATTTCCAACATTTTTAAGATATTTTTTCTAGAAATCGTAAGTAAATAAAACTTATTTATTAATCTGTAACATGTTTTTATATACGAAATATTTTAATTATGTAGCTTGTTTAGTGCAAAAATAATTAATAAATAAATTGGAATTCTTATTACGAATATAAGAAAGATTCAAAAAAAAAACATAAAATCACGGTTAACGATTTCTGATAAAAATGTATTTTTATCGATTTCCATTAGAAAGTGTTCGACTTTTGTGGAGTCGTGAGCCTGAGGATATCTTTGAGATTTAGAATCACGCAAATTCGATAACGGTCAAAGATAAATATCAGAACTTACGCAATGAAATCAAAATAAAAAGAAATACAAAAATATGAACGATACAATGCAAAGAAAATCTTCAAATCTTCAATCCTCCTTCCGATTGAAGATTTTCTTTGCATTGTATTGAATGTTTTCATCTTTCTTTCTGTAGAATTTGGATCTGAATCAGTACAATCCATTGCTCGAATTTTAAAGAAGCTATGTCCATCTTTCGATTTTATAATGAATAAGAATACTGCAATGAAGTTTTGGCGTTAGACAATTGTAATTGCAAGATTTTTTTTTCTTTTTATAAAGGTTTAGTTTTCCCATCGTTTCCGGAGACAAAAAGAATTCGTGATTGAGCTAAAATACACAAAAAGTTATTTCAAGTTTGGGAACGAGTATTCAACAACAGATATCTTATGAAAGAAAGAAAGAAAAAACACAAAATAAAATAGATATTGTCGAATTATTACTTCAATTTTCTATTAATGCATTGTTTAAAGAAAAAAACACAAAATAAAATAGATATTGTCGAATTATTACTTCAATTTTCTATTAATATAATGCATTGTTTAAAAAAAATCGTTATGTTAAAAAACAAGATAACAAATGATTTATGACATAAGATTTATATGCGATAATTATTATGGATTATTAAATAATTTAGATTTTTAATATTGCACCAGAACAGGATTAATTGATTTGGTTTTGAGAATGTATGCCTGTCTCTAGTATCACAAAATGAATTTTATCTTAATACAGAGTTAAGAAACACATCGAAACACATATACAGGGTGTCCATAAATGTTTACCCTGATTTCAAGATTAAATATTAATTATATTTATGATGGTAACGTTTGTTTTTTATTACAGGTCTACTAGGGAACCCATGAAGTTTCTGTACAGTTGTGTCTCATTCAACACTTTCGCCACAAGGAGCGCTGCGTGAGCTATATCGTAAAAATGGCTTCCCCACAGGAGAAAGCTCAATGTGTTGTGTGGCTAGCAGAAACCAAATCACCGATTACTGTGCAGCGAAAGTTTAGGTCCCATTATGGAAAGAAAGCACCTGATGTCAAGTTAATCAGAACATGGATGGAAACTCAACCAGATGATCGCCGAAAACGTGAACAATTTGCAACGGACATGCTGAACCGTTCGGATGAGGACAATGATTTCTTGAAGCGTGTATGTTTTTCTGATGAGGTTACATTTCATGTTTGTGGCTCAGTTAACCGCACAGTAATTGGTGATTTGGTTTCTGCTAGCCACACAACTCATTGAGCTTTCTCCTGTGGGGAAGCCATTTTTACGATATAGCTCACGCAGCGCTCCTTGTGGCGAAAGTGTTGAATGAAACACAACTGTACAGAAACTTCATGGGTTCCCTAGTAGACCTGTAATAAAAAACAAACGTTACCATCATAAATATAATTAATATTTAATCTTGAAATCAGGGTAAACATTTATGGACACCCTTATAATATTACACAGACACACACACACCACAGACCCACAGAGATACAGAGATATACACAGGCTACACACACACACCTACACAGGTTATATACGTATCCATAATATATATAAATCAGAAGTCGCTTGACACTTCATATCAAGAGAAAATCAGATAAAAAAATATTTTGTCAGCAGCCTACAGAGTATCAAATCTAATAACAGCCGTACAGATGATCTTACAGTAAATAATTTTTAGCCCATTAAATTGCCAATTTTTTTTACTCTTCGAGACAGGATCATTTTAAATTTAGAGTTATCCTACATATTAATATAAAAATTATATCTTTCTATGTGCGTGTGTTATATTTAATCGAAATTTTTATATTATTCAGTCCCTAAATTATATCGCATAGTAAGCACAAATATAAAATTTTAATTTACTGTTTAAGAAGAAAAAAAAATATAATATCGAAGAAATTTTTGTTAAATAAATTGTTTAAACTCGATATTTTAATAGTTTTGTTTGTATTTTAAAGGAATAAAACATTTTGTAGAAGTAAAATTTCGGTTTTAATAGCGAAGTTCGCATTGTTTTTCTCATAATAAACTTTCTTTAGGCTTTCCTGAAATAGCTGAAGTATATATTTTCGGTTACGGACAGAAAATAAGAGAGTAATGTGTTGTTTTTCTGTCTGTAATTCCATTTACTGTTAT
Source organism: Olivierus martensii (assembly GCA_000484575.1). Lineage (NCBI taxonomy): Eukaryota > Metazoa > Arthropoda > Arachnida > Scorpiones > Buthidae > Olivierus > Olivierus martensii. The sequence goes on along the minus strand of AYEL01049162.1, from coordinate 4,196 downwards.
CCGATGTAAGTATTTTTTTTCATTCCGTTCCTTAGGCGTAAAAAAAAATAAAAAATACTTTTCAAAATGATAAAAAATGCCTGTGGCGCTTCTGACATGTTGTGCCTGACAGAAACGACAGGTTTGCCTAAACGACATGATCTATCATAAAACGAAAACTGTACCGTTGCATTAAAATACCTTTAAAAGAGTTATCAGAAACTAGATTTGCATATTTATAAATGATACTTTAAATGTAACTAACGTTATTAAAGTTAAAGTAAAAATTAAATTTGTAATTGGATCAGTAATAATCATCAAAAAATAAAATGATTTGTTTAAAAAAAATCGCTATGTTAACAATTCTTGAAAAAGTAATATGTCTTCTCTCTTCATATTTACACATTTTCGATTGATTGAAGATAGGGAATTAAAAAAGTATGTCATAAAAATCTCTTCTGTGACATAAAAAATCTATCAAAAGATTTAAGAAAATCTTATGAGTTTAAATGTTCGCAATTTTAATTGGTCAAAGACACAAGATTAAGGCCGTGTTCCACATACAAGCGACGCGACGCTTACGATGCGATGCTACGCCATGAGCGAGAAGCGCTTTGTAGCGTCTATAATGAAATATCGTCCCTACTATTTATCTACTAAATGCCGATTATGGTAATTTTTATCTCTCATTTTCCATAATATAGGTTTTCTTTTTATAAATTTCGTTTATTAGAACCTCTGAATCGAACTCGGTTGACTCTGTCGCTTCAGAAAACAAACTACTATCCGTCTAGTTTAGCCGCGACCATCGACGCAAGTACGCGTGCGCTAACTGAACGAGTTCAGTGACAGAATAGGAATGACAGCTTCGCACATGGATATTTTCAAATGCAAGATAACTGAAGTTGAATAGAAAAAGGTAAGCGAAAACACTAATATGACAAATCAGTGACAGAATAGGAATGACAGCTTCGCACATGGATATTTTCAAATGCAAGATAACTGAAATTGAATAGAAAAAGGTAAGCGAAAACACTAATATGACAAATAACAAATAATACAAAGAAAAGTAAATCGAAACTGAAATCATTCCCACCCGTCATTATACCGACTGCGACTCTCTCTTTCGCGTTTGGACTCATTCACCTTAGCTAGGCGCGGCTTTCGTGGACGTACAGTACAATACAAGTTTGTATTTCAGCTACAGCACGCGATGCTACGCGGCGCTACGGTATACACGTGGGACGCGTCGAGGTTATGTTTATTGGTTTGTTTTCTGTCGTTCGTAGTATCGCATCGTAGAGCATCGCGTCGTTTGCACGTGGGACACTGTCCAAAAATCTCCAACAAAAGTAGGAGATATCAGTATGTTATATTTTTAATCTTGTGCCTTTAACCAATTAAAATTGCGAACATTCAAACTCATAAGTTTCTTTTAAACCTATTGGTAGATTTTTATGTCACAGAAGAGATTTTTATGACACTTTTTTAATTCCATATCTTCAATCAATAGAAAATGTGCAAATTTAGAGAAAGCATAATTAGTTTTTCCAGAATTTTTTTGTTTCTTATTTAATATAGTGAATATAGTGAATTTTTTTAACAAATCATTTTATTTTTTGATGATTATTCTAGATTCAATCTTATAAGCTTTACTTTTATTAATATTAAAGATAGTAACTTAATAAAACATACTAAAGTAAAAAACTGATTTCCTCACATTATTTGGATGCATTATTCAAAAATGTTTAAAAAACACTTTTCATTTTCTTCAATTTTTTTCTCTTTTTTCTTTCATAATCTAGTTTTATATACTATTTTGTGGTATATATATATATATACTGTTTATAGTAATAGATTTTTTTTTATATGTGAAAGTATACTATATTCATAATACGAATATTCGGCTGAATTCTGCTTTTCACGGAATTGATTCGATAGATCTCATCAAACTGGTCAAAAATTATAATAGAACCATGGGCCAAAGCGGTACCGATTAGAAGATATTCCGAAAAATTTAGCTCAGAATTGGTAAACGAACCAAGTACCGCTGCCATGTTTAATGAGAAGTAAAACGTCACGTGACCATTAAAAACTACTATGGTTTTACACCTTGTTTTAAACACCAAAAATACGTCGGGAATTATTCTTACAATTATGTGGGTTATGATTTCATAATGAAATCCATAAGTTACTTATGTAATATATGGATTTATATATTATATATATATATAATATATATTTGCATCAAGATGTATAATTACATGTTGAAAGTGTCGCGCAAGACACTGTCATATTTAAGATGGCATCGCTCACAGGTATCGATACTTCGTTGTGATAAGTACTTTTTCATACAGCTACTTATCGGTTCCGTTTTCGCGATTGATTTATATTCCGATTTACTACTAATAATATGACTAAAAATATTATGCAAAAATCTCTGATTCCGTGAAAAGCAGAATCTTGCCGAATATTCCTACTACCGTAAAGCTGTTTCTTCATAAATAAAATGAATGAACTTTGTTTATATTATTAAATAACGAAATTTATTATTTATTTCTTTATCTATTATAAGGAAATAAAATAATAATCTTTTATATCGCAATCCTATGATTAAATGAAATTCATATCCTTACTGTGTGCTATGTTTTTATTAGAAATAGTTTACTTTTTTTTTTATTATTTAAATATTTATTCACTTGAAAATAATTATTGTGTTGATATTGAGAAAATGAATAATTTTATATTCGTTAACCTCAAATAAATATTCAGTGAAATTTCCGATTTTTAAAAGCGCAATTGCATAGAACTATATATTAAACATCAAATAATTTTATGGGCATTTTTAAGATATTGCTTTTTTGGTATTTTTCTAAGCTAAAAGTTAGTTTTCGTGATTTTTTTTTTTTTTAATGGATAAAAAAATAAAATATTTTCCGTTAGATTCACTTTTTTTCTGGCACTGTAATATTAACAAATCTATCTGTTTACAGTGTGCAGCAAATATTTAAAATTCTGTCTCCAAGAGAAGTTAAAACAGTACACACGTTTAATATTAAAAAAATTTTAATTAATACTACAGCATTGCATTTTTCTTATTACTTTTAGAAAAAATAAAATAAAATAAATTGATTTTCTTTAGAAAGACGTTTTCTTTTAATTATACTTTAAGTCCTCTAGCTTTATTTTCGGCTCAAGTAATTATTATTTATGATTGAAAGTCGGATCGATCTTAAATTTGCACAACAGACCTCAAATTAAAAGTTACAACACGTTAAGAAATTCTACTTTTTCGTAAACTTAAAAAAAAAGGAAAAAAATAAAATAAAATGTTTATCCAGCTATGCACTCGATGGCGACGTCATTGATTACGTAATCATTTTGCCCACCTTCGAGATGGAAATTTTTCGAGATTTATTGGTTAACTGGATTATATAAAAACATCTTTTTGGTCTAATAGACTAGTCTATCGTAATCGAAATAGTCTTCAAATAGAAAAATATTGACTCAGGAAAATTAGAGCGAAGAATGGAGGCGTCCATATTGAAAAGCCACATAATAGATCAGCGTCAACTTTACGGGTAGATTTTACTGATTTTTTTTCTTATTTGGCGTTTGATAACTACACCATATTTATTATAAAAATAGTCGATTAAATTAAGTATTAAAATAAATTAAATTTATATATATATTTTTATTCGTTTTGGAAAAAAAAAAAAACATATACAAGAGAGAAAGCTAAAATGACTGTATAGTTTGATAAAAGCTTTAAATTTAACTCGATAAGAATTCCATAAACTCTTTTTAAGATTCTGATTCAATAAAGAGAAGTAGAGAAAACAGAACTCTCTAGGTAAAAGCAAAAAAGAAAAAGAAAAAGAAAGAAATCTATTTTGTGGATGAGAGGTGAAAGATGGGATGCTGATCGATTCGTCTCGCGTCAGTCAAATTTTACTCCGAAAAGCTGTAAAAAAAAAAAAGTTTCCAATTGCAGAAAAATATATTTCTTTGCATTTATAAATTAATAAATTGGTTTTCTAACAAAAGAAAATTGAATATTTAAATAATATAAAAAAGAAAAAATAATAAAAATAAACATTTATATAAATTCGAAGATAACAAATTGAATCGTTGGTTGTTTTCAAAAATTGACCTTTAAAAAATAAAATTTTCGACAAACGTCGAGAATTTTACGTTTAATCAGTGTGTTTGAAGAA
>AYEL01049160.1:0-22189 GCA_000484575.1 Olivierus martensii | reverse complement strand
CGATTTTTCTGATTAATAAAATGCAATTGTCAACGCTTACATTATCGCAATATTCGCTCGCAAAGGCGTTGGCGCCAATGTTTACAATTCGTTGGTCACGTGCCATCATCGCTTCTGGTTCGACATGGCGGTGGTGATCGGTTTTCGTACCTACTCCGAGGTAAGTTTTTTGGGAATATCTTCTAATCGGTGCCGCTTTCGCCCATAGTTGTATAACAATTTTTTGTTCAGCTTGAAAAGATCTATCCAACGGTATCACTTTTGGCTTGTTCCGTGAAAAGTGATTTCTGTCAAAATATCTTTCAACTTTAAGGCAAGTTTATTTTATAAACAAGACTAGTAAACATATAATAAAACTTATATTATATATCTTTATAAATTAATATTCTTGGACTTCTTCATCCAGTGTACAATAATGTAATTGCAGTTTATTGAAATGCAGTGTAAATTATCCGAGATTCTATCTTATCTGCAGCACAAATCTTCGTAAAATTAAAGAAAAACAAACAAGGGTAGAATTTTATATTGATTGCCTTGTGTTTTTGCGTCTGATCCTAGTGCGACGCGCCTAATAAGGCCGTATCCCTTGTGCAAGCGACGCGACGTTTTACGATGCGATACTACGTTTTTTGTTCAGCTTGAAAAGATCTATCCAACGGTATCACTTTTGGCTTGTTCCGTGAAAAGTGATTTCTGTCAAAATATCTTTCAACTTTAAGGCAAGTTTATTTTATAAACAAGACTAGTAAACATATAATAAAACTTATATTATATATCTTTATAAATTAATATTCTTGGACTTCTTCATCCAGTGTACAATAATGTAATTGCAGTTTATTGAAATGCAGTGTAAATTATCCGAGATTCTATCTTATCTGCAGCGCAAATCTTCGTAAAATTAAAGAAAAACAAACAAGGGTAGAATTTTACATTGATTGCCTTGTGTTTTCTGTAATTGCAGTTTATTGAAATGCAGTGTAAATTATCCGAGATTCTATCTTATCTGCAGCACAAATCTTCGTAAAATTAAAAAAAAACAAACAAGGGTAGAATTTTATATTGATTGCCTTGTGTTTTTGCGTCTGATCCTAGTGCGACGCGCCTAATAAGGCCGTATCCCTTGTGCAAGCGACGCGACGTTTTATGATGCGATACTATGAGCTAGTGTTGAACATCGATGTTTAACATCGATAAAACCATCGAAAGGTAACATCGAAGTTAGAAAACATCAGTCCCAAAAACATCGATGTTTTTTTTTGTTCATTGTCAATAACAGGTGCATTGTCAATAACAGCTGCATTGGCATATTCTTCATTTATTTCCAGTATTTTATCAACTGCTTTAGTTTATTAGCTAGATATTCGCTAGTATACCGTTCTTCTAATATAAAAAACATACAGTGCTACATTGCATAATTTATTTTCCTCATCAGTAAAGTGGACAGACAAGCTAATCTAACTCCTCTTCTGGATGTTTGTCCATAAATCAGTTGTTAATAAGAAAGTTTCTGTTTGAACTATTGTTTGACTATGGATACATTTATCGGAAATTAGTTTTTTAATCGTTGGTCGAGAAGGATTTTGTACGAATACCCCAGTATTTTATCAACTGCTTTAGTTTATTAGCTAGATACTCGCTAGTATACCGTTCTTCTAATATAAAAACATACAGTGCTCCATTGCATAATTTATTTTCCTCATCAATAAAGTGGACAGTCAAGCTAATCTAACTCCTCTTCTGGATGTTTGTCCATAAATCAGTTGTTAATAAGAAAATTTCTGTTTGAACTATTGTTTGACTATGGATATATTTATCGGAAATTAGTTTTTTAATCGTTGGTCGAGAAGGATTTTGTTCGAATATGCTATTGTCTTTACGAAATATTGAAAACCTTCACCATCCAAATACTCAATGGCTTATTATCTTTACACACCATAAATATAAGAGCTTGATTTATCTCATTTTCTGCTGATTCACCTGATTTGAACTCCTCAATGCTGCTAAACGTCATAGAAATTTTTCTTTGTTTTCCTGGGAGAGATTGTGAGGATGGTGCTTCCTCTGTGTCTTGATAACATTTTTCTTCCTTCTGCAAGTCTTTCTGAACTCCAAGAAGTTGTGGATGTTTACTTTCAAGATGAAACCTTAAATTCGTGGTATTACCACTAGTTTTCAGTTCTTTTGAATAATATATGCAAGTTGCAGAATTAATTTTATTTTTAGCAAAATGTTGCCACAGTGACGTTTTCGGAAGCATGCTTACTGAGCTACAAAGGTATAAATACTTTGAAATTAAAAAGACCGGAAGCATTTTTGAATATTAATTAAATGATGATGATAAAGTGTCTCATGTGACAAATATAAGCGTTGAAAATTCAATATTTCCAGATGGATTGTTCGATTTTCCTAATGCAAAACTAAAAAATTAAATAAAATCGTCACCGATTATAAAAAAATTCCATTTATAAAAATATTATGTAATATTACTTAACCTAACGATCAATTCTACTACATAAACAGAAAAATATCGAACATCGATGCCGAAACATCAATGTTCATAAAACATCGATGTCTAAAACACGTTCATGTCAGTTGTCCATTTCATGCATTGGCATGGTTTACCAACCTTGGTGGTCTCTTTTGTCAGTTTCGTTTTCTGCTTTGTATCATAGTAAACTAGAAAAAAACACCACCGAGGTGGGCACACCTGCTAGCATTTAGTTGAACATAGTGGAATAGCCTTCTAGCCCAGGGTGACCCTACCAGAAAAAGATTTCTGACTTGCATCGCCTATTCTACCCACGTACACCCCTCCGCCACTTTGAGGCAGTTAAGCAGGATTCAGGAGGGGTATTATTATATTATTATTATTAGCATTATCTTTTAATATAATTTTCATTTTTTTTTAATTTTATCTAACAGTACAGTATTGTTTTTGGCCGTATAACAAAACATTATGGTTGTAAATCGAAAAAGTGCCATAATTAAAAAAGGCTGTTATAGCAAAATGCCATATAAAGAGCGGCCGAATAGAGAGGAATGAGTGTATTTGGGATAATTTATGTTTATAGATATTTGGTATATTAACATATTTGATTTTTTTATCTTGAAATAATTTATAATATTTTATCTGATACTGTATTTATTCTGTTACTGCACTTTTATAAAATCTCATTACTGTTATAATTAATTACCGTATATACTCATGTATAAGCCGAGGTTTTTCTGAAGTGGGGGTCGGCTTATACATGGATCAAAAAATCAACTTTTTTTTTACTGAAGAAATTGAAGTAATAAGCAAAACCATTGAAGTAATATGGGTTATTGAACGTCTCCTGAAGACCAGGAAGGAAATTTTGCAATAATCCATTTAATTAATACAATACCAGGTATAATTTTATTTTATCCCAAAGCGATTTGAGCGTGTTGCAATGCCGACTCCAACCTGCATCTACTGTATATACTGTAATCAAATAGGCGACGCCACGCTGCGATACGACGTGACACAAAAATTCGACAATCGATCGAGAATCTTACCTAGGATTCATTTTTGAGTGAAAAAATATATTTCTTTTTCATTATTATAAATTAAGAATGTTTAATCCATTTGCTAGTAATCCATAAATGCTTATTATATTTAACTCATTGATGATTTAATTAAAATAGATTAAAAAGTAACTAAAATAATATTTAACGAAAAAATAATTATTATTTAAAATCTGTACTGAAAAATAACTGTAGTCTATCAAAAAAGTTCATCATAAGCAAAATCAAAACTTCGAAATTGCACGCTTAATGCCTAGAAATCACATTGCACACGTCATCCTAACAGTGTTATGACAGCATCGTTAGGATGATCCACTCATTTTAAAATATGATCAAAGATCTGAATATGATAACTCACATCAATTAGACAAAATATAATGCAAGGGAAAACAAAACTTCGAACAGTCTCTTGGGAGTCGTGTGACGTAGATGTATTCCAAAAGAATTTTTACTGTGATACTTTAATATGAATTTTCTTAGAAAAGAAAACAGTTATTCAATAACAACAAGAAAATATTTTTACATAAATTATTAAAATTTATAACTATTTGTTAACTTAATATTTTCTGAGATGACGCCACCCTAATGACATCAATCTCGCTTTGGTGTAAAATAAAATTTTACTTTACCTGATGAAATCGAGTGTGTCGCAGCACCAAATCCAAGCTGCATTTGTGTAAGTGCATCAGATAGGCGACACCACGCTGCCTGATGCGCCGCAACACAGAAATTCTCGACAATAATCCAAGAATCTTATGTAGGTGCACTGCACTGGATCACTTTAGCTGGATTATTAGCGAGAATTTCTGCATCACGGCGTCGCCTATCTGATGCACTTATACAAATGCAGGTTGGAGTCGGTGGCGCGACGTGCTTCATCACTTTGGGCAACGTAAAATTTTACTTTTTAAATTATATATTAGTGTTTGTATTATATAATTTATTTTATATGTATATATTTAAAGTTTCAATAAAATATTTATTTTGGCAAGTGGCATTAATATATTGGTAACTAAAAATCAAAGATCATGTAATTTATCATTGGTAACTAAAAATCAAAGATCATGTAATTTATCGGTTTCAAATTTTAATCGAATTTTAAGTGCTAAAGTCTGGAGGTAGGCTTATACACAGGTTACGAATTTTTGCCGATTTTTAAACTCTGAATTTGAGGGGTCGGCTTATATTCGAGTATATACAGTATTTAAAATTAATAATGTATTATACCCTTTTCAAAGAACGATGACCTGCCTTATATGGTAAAGAGCTTATGGACTGCAAAGTCAAGTCATCCAATAGAATAGCCGGTTTCTGTTTCGTTCATCCAATAGCAGTTTACCTTTTATCATCGGTAACAATTTGAAATGTTTATTATCTTTTAAAAAAATTGTCAAATTAATACTTCATATTTCATGGTTGTGCTATTAAATATTAAACTAATCTCTAATCGCTTAAAATTAAATAAATACAATGAATGATGTCACCGTCCTTTAGTATTTAGCAGTAATGGTGGATAGTATAGTTGTTTGTAAGCGAGGAGAAACATTGCACAGTCAAGCTAGAAATATTATTTTAAACGTATATAAGTATTTTGGAAGGCAGAAATCTATTCGAAGTGACATTTTTAACGAAACTTCACTAGCTACTGGTGTTTCTGTATCAACAATTAAAAGAATTGTAACTGAAGGAAATTTTTAAAATAAATTTTCAAATTATAATTAATTTTAGCATTTATAAAGTAAAAATTGAAATATTTTAATCTGATTACTATGTTTTAATTCAAATATCAAGTCGAAAATGGTAATAAATTCTCTACTGCGATCTGTTTTACATCGTATCACTTATCGTTAATCCTAAATGAAAAGACTCGTCGATCATCGAATTTGGCCTTGAAAGTTCTTCTTTCTTTGAAAAGGGTATAATTTTAAATACCGTATATACTCGAATATAAGCCGACCCCTCAAATTCAGAGTTTAAAAATTGGTAAAAATGTGTAACCCGTGTTTAAGCCTATCCTTAGACTTTAGCACTTAAAATTCGATAAAAATTTGAAACCGATAAATTACGTGATCTTTGATTTTTAGTTATCAATATATTAATGCCATTTGCCAAAATATATATATATATATAATATAATGTAAAACAATACATTAAAATTTATAATACTACTAGTTTATAGTACTTAAAGCTACATTATTTTATTAACACTGATGAATTTGTAGTGTTTAAAATTTAAGTCTATTCCAAAATTCATTATTCTTTTTTGAAATTACCTGAAGAGGATCTGTTGAAAAAAAGAAAAATTGTTAATGATTAAAATATTGAAGATTTAATCCTTTGAATGCTGTGTTTATTTGAAATAATATATGATAAAGATGATTATTATAATGTTAAGAAATATGATTTTATAATGCAATTAATAGCAATTATTATATAAAAATAAAAACTTACTGTACTGACAACTGAGATTTATAATTTTAATTAATCGTTCTACCAGATTAATGTTATACCACTGTTTTGTCTGTGAATGAAAAATATATATTTTAAAAAACAAAAATTTTTTAAATTAAAAATTAGCATTCTACAAAAAAACTATAAATTATGGGCTAATTTCATTTAGCATTGCCTCAGTTAATGTAATTTTGATTTTACATTACAAGTAAATTAATTAATTAATTAAAAAATTAAGCTTTTAAGGCAGCAGAACTGAAGAGAGTATTGTTTTCTTAAATTCTTTATACAAAACAAGTTGAAACTTAGAAGTTATATAACTACCTCATTTTTATAAGTACTAATTCAATTATATAATATTGTCTATGAACAGTTTTAATTATACTAAACTGAAAACAATTTTTTTTTGTTATTGAAAATAACAGTATAAATTATTATAAAAATTATATATATAGTAATAAAATATAATACAATCAGATAGCTGTTTTAACAAATTATCACTTAAATTGAGATAGAACTGCTGCTTATCAAACAAATGCTTCAGCTGACCCAGAATTGAATATGAATTTTACCTTTTGGAAAATTTACATAAGAAATTTTTGGTTTCATTTAATGTCATTTTGGTTAAGTTGCAATTTTCAGGAACTTAACCAAAATAAAGTCCTTTAAATGAAGCATAACTTCAAACAGTAAATAGTTCTTTAATCTGTTGAATGCTTTTGCTGTATATATACATCAGGCTGATGGAACAAAAAACAATGAAAAAACAATATAAAGAAAATTCAATCCTGAGCTAAGCAGAGTGGTTTTCTTGTATTTATTAGGTGAAAATATGTGCCTCTGATGACGGATCCTAAATTTTTCAATTGCTGAAATTTGTTTTTAAAAAATTTCATTGTAAAGACAGAAAATATGAATGGATTGTATTTGTAGAATTTGGATTATTTTTCATTGAATCTTACTGATTCTGCTTTCTATTCTATTTTAGTAATCTTATTTTGATTTTGTGGTGAGATAAATTTATTTTTGAAATTTTAAAACATGGAATTTTAGTATAATGAGTTGTAAAATTTATAAAATTGAAAAAATTTTGCCAGATAATATAAAAATTTTGGTTAATTCTGTTAAAATAAACAATATTTTTATTTATTTAGTCATTTATTGATTTATTTTTACAGATAATTTAGTAAAATACAAGAAAATCCTAATATAAACAATCCTAGGCTAAAAAAATGGTCACAGCACTTTTATTGTTTTATGGAGGCCAGTTGTTTCGTGGGAAATAGCAGCCAAGCCTACTTTACTGTGCTGCATATGGTATTAAGGTAATATGTCAACAAAACATCTGGAGGCCAATTAAAGTAAAGAATGTTATAGCTGATTATGTATAAGAGTGGACAAATTTCATGTGTCATGTTTTTCGTTATAAATTTGAAAATTTATTAAAAATTAAAATAAAAATTATTGAAATGAAGGAAAAACATAACAATAAATATTTTATTAAAAAAATGACAATATTTTAATAAGTTTATATGACTTTTCGACTAATTATTTAACTAATTAAATTAATGAAAATTTGCATAATACTTTGTTTTTTATTGATAATTTTTTAAATATTATCCGATCTTTTTCATTCATATCTTATTTTATTCATAAGACTTACTGTTATCAAAAAATACCAAACAATTTGTTGGATGGCTAAGATTTCATATAAAAAAATCGTTTTTTTCCAATCTCATATAATTAAGATGACCAACTATTTTTGGCATAAAAGGAGTACGCTGGCTGCCCGAGATTGCCCCTCAAAACTGTCCGAATATTTCTGAGTCAAGAGCCGAATGACCCTTTTTTTAGGTCTCATATTTTGTGTGACGTGAAATAGGAAGACGACCAATTATTGGTTGTCTTCATTTTTCATTGGATATGGTGATTGGGATTGTGGAAAAAAACTGAGTCTTCTTCAATCGACTATATTTATTTTTAAAAGAATATGAAAATGAATAGTAATTCTAATATTTTAAATTTATATGACTTTTAATTATTGAAATCATATTTTTGTATTGTATGAATTTTTCTGGATAATTCTGAATTTTCTTCCAATAGCTCACACATCAGAACAACTTGCATCCCCCATGTTGAATTTAACCGTTAAAACTGCAGCTAGAGTCTTTACAGATAGTTGTGATTTTTCACTGCTTCAGTAATCATTACCAAGCGAAAATACCCTCTCTACAGCTGCATTAGTGCCAGGGACATAATGCATATTCAATCAATAATTTTAAATTTTTGTGGGGAATACATTTTTGTTTAAAATGCAAAAATATTTCTACCCACCTCCTGTCCACACTCACTTTTTCATCTATCCATTTCTTCAGTCTTTCTTCATTTAAATACATATTTACTCTTCAAATTTCTTCATATAGAAAATTGTTATTAATAATAATATCTTTCATTTCTCATTATGAATATGACTGTTGAAGACATCTTCCCATTCAATTTTGCCTTTCAAAAAAGTCCACTTGAAGCAATTTAATTCAGTAAAGTTGACTGACCAATTTTATGTTTTTAGGAGTACAAAAAAGTACAAAATAATGCAATGGAGTACAAAAGGAGTATAGGTTTTAAAAGGAGTATGGTTCACGAAAAAGGAGTACAAAACTCCCTTGGTCACTTTTATATAATGAACGAAAAATTGTCAAAGAACTAAAATTTGAAAAACATTTCTATATTGTTACAATGACAATAAAAACGTAATAAATAGTAAAAGACTTCAAAAAATTTTGATAAAAATTAACTGAAATTTTGCAATTTTAATTTTTTTGTATATTTATTAATATTAATTTATTTTTTGCATATTAATTTATATTTTTCTTGCATATTTAGGTTTAATTACAAAAAAAGCTGTGGATCCAAGGAGTAAAATGAGATATAACTGTGTATACAAGTAGTCCTCAACTTACCTTGTATACTTGTAGAGACAAAAGTTTAAAAACCGACGTGAAGTCAGACAGAAGGCGGAAAAACATTTAATAAGTATTCATAAATGGCACAAAACAAGAATACATAATTTGCACAGATGTGGTAGGATAGTGATATTTCCTCTCATTTAAATAAAAGATCTTGTGAAAAAAATTAAGTAATTATAACACACAGGGACAAAAGTTTAGAATCCCTGCAGTTGGGAGACAAAAGTATAGTGTTGTCACCTAGGTTAATATTTTGTAGGATTCCCTTTTTGCCAAATAAAGGATGCAATTCTGCTTGGCATGAATGTAACAAGTTTATAACATTTATGGGGAGTGATTTGCACCCATGTGTCTTGAACTACAGCAGTCAACTCCTCTTGAATAAAACCCGACATTTTGTGACTTTTCTTCACAAAATGACAAACAGCATTCTCCAGATGTTCTCGATAGGGTTCATGTCTGGAGTTGCCAGGTCACTCCAAAAACATCAACATCTTGTTCATGGAACCACTCCTGCATTGCTTTTGATTTTTGGGCAGGTGCATCATCCTGTTGGAAGATGAAGTCATGGTCTGGGAAATAAAAGTTAGCGACTAGCAATAGATGATCAGCCAAAATAGTTTTATATTTTTCTGAATTCACATTCCCTTCGATGAAATACAGGCTTCCCAGACCTTCAGAAGTCAATGTTTCAAAGGCCATAACAAAAGAGGAATGTTTAACCATTCAAGATAAACATTTGGGAAGAAGGTTTTCATTTTTTTTACAAAGTACCTTCTGTGTTCCATCATTAATGGTAAAAGAATTGACACTTGTCACTAAATATAACCTTCTTCCATCTGCAATTCTGCAATTTTTCATTCTAGACACTGTAATTCTGCACCCATTTCAAACGGCTGCATTTCATGGATGCAGTTAGATTTTGTTTCCTAACAGTGGTAGAAAATATGTAACCAAGTTCTTTTATTTGTCTTATTGTTGTTTTCACTGAAACACCTTTGTTTAGCACTGAACACCACCTCTAATTGATTTCCCTTGCAGTGTTTCTTCTCATTTTTTGATATCAGGAGTTTTAGCACTTTGTCATTCCTTTTCGTTATCATTCAGGGAGGTCCTGATCTCAGCTTCACCCGTGTACTGCCTTCATCTTTTAAAGGTCTATTCACACGTCAGTTCAGTATCCATTCAGTATCAGTGACATCAGTAACATATCAGTGACGTCTATTCATATATATCCATGCAGTTTGGTCAGTTTGCAGTCAGTGTTTTTTGAGATAGCTCAGTTTATGAATGAGGAATTGGCTATGATTGCTATAATTTTGGATGAAGAAGCAAATCAAGCTAAAAAACAAAAGTGAATACATGAAGCATTGAAAAAAAGAGAAGGTGAAGGAGAATTTGCTATTATACAAGGAATTAGTGAACAATGGAAAGAAATTTTTTGAGTATTTTACAATGTCTGAAGATTATATACTCTAATAGAAACTAACAAAGGATAAATCATATAATATGTTATGTTGACAAATAAATTGTTCATCATTTATTTCTGTAGCAGTTATTTCCTTCCTCGCAACATGTCTGTGATAAAGTAAAAATATCATTGGCGAAATGTATAGCACTTTCATGGTACAGACACTGAAGGCAAAAGTACAGCACTGTGCCAGACTTGTGTGAACATGAACATCGGAAAACAAAGGAACGATAATTTAGGTCACTGATACTGAAGAAAGTTGTCGGAATCTGAGCGGACACGTCACTGACATGTGTGAATCGACCCTAAACTATTTGATGCTCTTGGTTACACTTGCTTTGCTTATATTCAGTTATACAGCAATTGTTTTCTGTCATCTTCCATATAAATACAGTGTTATTACTGTCTTCCTGGTGACTTCACTCAGTTTTTTTTGTCATGGCATTGTATGCAACAATTAGTGTTTCCGGGCAGGAATTCCTTTCCATCTGTTCTCAGGAATTGTTTTCGTTTTCCCATTCCCGAATTCCAAGAAAAATTCATCTGGAAAATCGGCTCCTAGAACCAGTAATATACATAATGTATCTTTTATACATTTTTCCTATTTATTGCTATCTAAAGTTACATTGTGTTACAATATTATATGCCACTAGAAATGCACACGCAACACCAGAATCAGATAACACATGACTAGCTAAGTTTAGCTCTTGTAAATCAAGCACATTTGATCATGGAGAACAGAAAACAATTTGTATGTACACAGAAAAATATTTATTTTCATAATCCAAGATTTGACTACAAAGCCATCTTCAGGTGAACTAATTAAGGAAATCTAAGGTAGCTTATCTTAATATGACATTATTAGTCAAATCCTGGGTTGTGAAAATAAATATTTCTCTGTGTAAACACAAACTGTTTCTGCTCTCCTCAATGAATCGTTTCCACAAAGTGACAGCCAATACTACCAACCACATTCAATCAGTATGTTTGTGGCTGACGTTGTGATGTATGTTAATACATTGTGAGATATATGTAAAAACTCACTGTATCCTATAATATTTGGGTTAAATAAAGTTTGCATTAATTGCATTGTTTATATTTTGAGAAAACTTGAAATATAACAGAAACCTAGCCAAAATGATACCATAGTGAGTCCTGTTTAGCACTCAGGGCAAGAGATGCACTAGTTATGAAATTCCGGTCGACATCCATTTAGAAAATTTTATTTACTCATGTTTTGCATCGACTTTTTACATATAGGAGTGTCTCGAAATCTCTGAAAGACTGCACCAGAGCTACAAACCTCGGTTGCCCCACCTTCTGTTTGTTAATATTTATTTTTATAGTCATTATTACAGATGATCAATGAAAATTAAATAAAAAAGATTATTTCAGGAATTCTTAAGAATTCTCGGGAAATACGACTTCCCATTCTCAATTCCCAAAGGTTCCAAAACATTGGGAATTTAGAAACACTAGCAGTGATTGAGCTGAAATATCTGGCTCTCTGTTCTTTAATATAAAAGCAAAGTTATGATTTGCATATGACATTTTCCCATTCAAATTTTCGCATTTTACATGAATCCCTCTATGTTTCTTCCCACTGTTTCTATACTTTTGTCTCCCAATTGTGGAAATTCTAAACTTTTGTTCCTGTGGATTAGAGTTACTTTATTTTTTTCACAACAAGATCTTTTATTTAAATGAGAGGAAATGTCATGCGATTGTCATTATCTTACCACACCTGTGCAAATTTTGTATTCTTGTTTTGTGCCATTTACAAATGCTTATTAAATGTTTTTCCACCATTGATCCTTGACTTCGTGTCAATTTCTAAATTTTTAAGATGCTTTCCAAATATATGGAAAGCATCTTTTTATTTGTGTCTGGTTCTTGTAGTTTTTTTCTTTATGTTTATTAAGTTAATATATAGTCTCCTAATAAATATTAGTAATGGCAAATTCATAAATTTTGGGCATTTCTGACTTATAATGGTGAAATTCAAAAATTCTTGGAAATGAATTCCATTATAAGTTGAGTATTGTGTTTGAGTAAAATTTTAAAGTATTAGATATTATAGACATATTTAAAAAAATATTTATTAGTATTAAACTTTCAATAGACATTTTTTGTTAGATCTGAGATTTCTAAAAAATAATATAATTATGAGGAAACTTTATTAGCCAAAATTATCTTAATTTAAAACATCACAAAACTATTATAATGTTTGAATTTATAATTACTATTATAATAACTGCATAAGATTTTTTTATTGTAAAATTAAAAAAACTAAATTATAATTGTTCACAGTAAAGAACTCATCACAAGTATACAACTCATAGTGGGACTATTCCAATTTCTCTTGTTCAAAAGTAGTGAAAAATATAGAAAGAAAAAGATCAGAAAAAACAAAAAGTATGCCAATGACAGAGAAAAGAAAATCAGTTGGCTGGCAGTATGAAATCATACTAAATTCCCATCTGAATAATCTGATCTGAATCCAAACTTACACCTCCAGACTTTTCCAAGATGGTTCTAGGCCATCAAACTATCTTTCACTCTGCTGACTGATTCCTTATGTGAGGATAGGCAGCAATAAAAAAAGAAAAAAATAAGATAAAAATAAAATTAAGGGGGAAAACATTCAAATGCCACCAATCAGATGGCATTATACTTCCTTATCTTCACACACTATATCAGCTTTCTCTACAATCATTCTTTTTTCATGCATGTAAAAAATTCTGAAACCTATATTTCTTCAGATACACATTTACTTGTTCACTCCACTCTTTTCTTGGTCTTCCTCTCCCACATTTACCCTCCACATGTCCAACATATACTTGCTCTATTAATTGCATCTATTGTACTCCTTTTCACTTCACATTGCTTTCATATTTCATCATTCATGATACAATCATACCTCATCACTCCAGCTACACCTCTCAAGTATCTCATCTCTACTGCATTCAAATGCTTTCTATGCCTTTCACTCCATACCCAGATCTCAATTCCATATAGTAATGTTGGAATCAATACACACTAATATACAACCATCCTAGCATTCTTTGACAGATTCTCATTCTTTGCATACCTTCTAAGTGCACCACAACTTTTAATTCAGCATTTGCTCTTTTCATAATCTCACCAGCAATGTGGCCCTCCCTCTCAAACATACTATACTTAAGTATACAAACTCATTCACCTGTTCCAAATTCATCCCATTCAGTTCAACCCGATATCTTGTACATTCGTCACCCCCTCTCAAACATGAATATTTTCATCTTCTCTGCATTTATTCTCATATATTTTTCTCTGACATGCTTCATTCAATTATGCAACAAACATCCTTAAACCTTTTCACTCTGAGAGAGGAGAATAGTGTCAACAGCATATAACAGACAGCACATACTCTTACCACCCACCTTCACTCCTAATTCACTCACAGCAGTTTCCTTCACACATAGCCATGGGAACATCACACACTTCTTGTCTCACCCTTCCTCAATCATAAACCACTCTGACATGCATTCATTTATTCTCACATTTGGAGAATTATCATCATACATTGCTCTCACTGCACCAAGCAGCTATTCAGTCATACCATTCTCTCAGCACTTTCCACAGATTAATTCTATTCAGTCTGTCATACACTTTCTCAAGATCTATAAAAGTACAGAATACCTTCTTCCTCACATGGAGATATGCATTGAAATTTGGTCCACACATCCCCTTCCACTTCTGAAGCTGCACTGAACATTCCATACTCTCTCATCAGTGACCCTCTTCACTCTCTCAATCACAATCTTACCAAATACCTTCCCAGTTACTCTCAGTAAACTTACACCTCTATAATTCTTGAATTCACCTTTCTCATCTTTCCCTTTGTATATGAGGACAATCACAGATTTAGTCTAGGCACTTGGAATCACACTTTTCATCTAACATAGTTTACACTAGTACCACATCCACTTTGCAATAGACTTCCCACCATACTTCAACATCTCAACTATGACCTCATCCATACCAGGACTCTTACCACATTTCAGTCTGCCAATTGCTCTCATAACCTCTTCTTCACCGATTTGCTCATCACACTCATATGTAAATATCTTTGATATTCTATAAGGTTATATGTAAAAATATAATCTTATGGAATGTCAAAAATTTTTTATTAGATTTGATGTATTCTAAAATAGGTTTATAGAATAACATTTTTATATCTACTTTAATTTTTCAAATGAAATAACATTAATAGCTTACTTCGGATTTTTCTGTTGGCATTAGGACTCTGTCTAAAAGATCTTGATTAATTCCTAAATAAAAAGAATTTTTCTTTATGAACAGAATTAAATTCCAAATATAAAGTTTATTAATATAAGTATGAAAATGCAGGAAATCTAATTTCAGCATGGAGAATATACACATTTATTTAACATAAACTACAAACGTTTTCAGCTTTAACACCATTCTCAAGTAGTATTCTATTACTAACAGAACTTGAGAATGGCGTTAAAGCCAAAAACGTTTGTAGTTTATGTTAAATAAATGTGTATATTCTTACTGCTGATAGTGATATTGTAGTCTCTTTAAATAGTTTTAAAAAGTATAAGCAGTCTTTCTCTGTTATATTATTCTCAGCATGAAATTTTTAATATATTTTCACCAATTAAATCAAACTTTAAATCAAAAAATTTTGAATATTAGATTGATTAATTAATTTTTTCTTGCATTGTATAACTTCATATTATAATATACAACATATAGTTATTTTTAAATAGCCTCAGTCAGATCATATCTATTTTTAGCCAATTTTCCAAAGGAAAAGTAGTTTTTAAAACCGCTATGCATTTGTGTATGTGTGTGTACACACATACACAAATGCATAGCAATTTAAAACTATCATATGCGTGCATGTGCATGTATATATTTAACCCTCAGTAATTATTTCTGAATTAATTAATAGATTTTTATAAAATTCAGTACGGATGTTGTCACTAAAGATGACCTCAATGTTGCATCATTTTAATACTATAGCTTCAACTATTTAAAATAGGATATATCAAAACTTCTGAAATAATCTATTGGTGAAATTAAAACAAATTAAGCAAAATGATAATTACATAAATAAATAATTACAACACATTTTAGTATATTTTAACAAAATTAACCAATATTTTATTATTTAATCTTACATACAATATTTTTTAATCTTAAGAATTTTATAGCTTATTTTAGGAAATATTTGATTCTTTCCAAAAATTTCCAAAATATCATTTATCAAATTACATAATTGGAATTTGTTTGGTAGATTAAACTACAAAATCGATAGGATGGGATTAAAAAGAAATTCAAATTCTATTAAGCTGTTCAAATATAAATAATGTTTATAAATCTTGGATTAAGCAATGTATTATTTAAATATAATTAAATTAGGCATTTTTTTTTTCGGAATTGTACATAAATCTTGTATTAGGTAATGTATTATTTATATATAAGTAAATTAGACATTTTTTGTAGATTTGCCTTTAAAAGACAAATCTACAAAAATGCCTAATTTAATTATATATAAATAATGTTTGTTTATATGTAATTTAAAAAAATATTTTGGCAACTGAAAAATTTAGGACCCACTGTCAAAAGGCATATTTTCAATGATTAAACACAAAAACCAATTTGCAAAATCTGGATTAATAAAATCAGGATTTAATTTTTTTATATAGTTTTTATCAGTTTTTGTTATGCAGCTTTGACGTCTATCAATTGGAAAGGCACTCAAGGGGTTAAATTAAAGCAGTTTTCATTTAATCAGAAATTACATAATTTTTGTGTTCATGCAATCTATCAATTAAATTTCTTTTAGTTATCCCTATATATATTCTTCAATTATATCTAAGTTTTTCTAGATTACACAGTAACATTCTTGAGACGGTTATGGATCATATGGTGCCTAAATTTAACTTCTTCAGGTCCTTCACTGTTGTTTTTCCCAGTTTGGAAGGCTGGGGAGGGGGGTCTGGGTGCAGTATCAAGGGTGGTTTGGTCTGGTATACGGACAATTCTAAAGCCACTACTGGTGTTGGAGTGGAGGTTTACTGTGAAGGGATGCGGATGGTTTATACCTATTCCCTTGGGCGGTTCGCCATGGTCTTCCAGGCAGAAATTTTTGCTATTTCTGTGTGTGCATTTATATCCTATCTGATAGTCAGGCTGCTCTTAAAGAACTTGATAGTTCCCACTTTACTTCTAAGCTTGTATGGGATTGTCATCTTCTCATTGAGGGACTGGCTACCAGGAACAGGGTGCAACTTGTTTGGGTGCCAGGGCACAAAGGGATTGAGAGCAATGAGGTTGCTGATGGGCTTGCCAAGCAAGGGGCTTCTCATCCCTTTATTGTACCTGAGCCTGCCCTGGGCATCAGATCTGATGCATTTGGTGGGTTTCAGGGACTGGTTGACAGCTCAGAACCTCATTTATTAGAGGTCTACTCCTGACATAGGCAGGCAAAAGCTCTCATTTTAGGTTTCTCTGTTCAGAGAACTAAAGAGTTGCTTTCACTGCATAAAAATGAAGTTAGGATTATTACGGGGTTCCTTACAGGGCACTGTCATCTTAGTAGGCATCTTCCTTTAATTGGAATTTTTAATAGCCCCACTTGTAGAAGATGTCAGGATGAGGATGAAACTCCTCTTCACATTTTGTGTGAAAGGAATGTCATACCTTTCAGGGCTAAGGTATGATCTTGGGTTGCACAGGGTGCAACTTGTTTGGGTGCCAGGGCACAAAGGGATTGAGAGCAATGAGGTTGCTGATGGGCTTGCCAAGCAAGGGGCTTCTCATCCCTTTATTGTACCTGAGCCTGCCCTGGGCATCAGATCTGATGCATTTGGTGGGTTTCAGGGACTGGTTGACAGCTCAGAACCTCATTTATTAGAGGTCTACTCCTGACATAGGCAGGCAAAAGCTCTCATTTTAGGTTTCTCTGTTCAGAGAACTAAAGAGTTGCTTTCACTGCATAAAAATGAAGTTAGGATTATTACGGGGTTCCTTACAGGGCACTGTCATCTTAGTAGGCATCTTCCTTTAATTGGAATTTTTAATAGCCCCACTTGTAGAAGATGTCAGGATGAGGATGAAACTCCTCTTCACATTTTGTGTGAAAGGAATGTCATACCTTTCAGGGCTAAGGTATGATCTTGGGTTGCATTTTCTTGCACCAGAATATCTTTTTACAGTCCTATTGAAGAACATACTGTCTTTTGTGATTAAGACAGGACTTCTTATGGGATGATCCTGTTGGGGGTGCATGGTAACCATTGGTGGTCACAGTGCTAGGGCTGTGTAATGCCCCCTCCTTTCCTACATCTACATCAGGATCATATAGATATCAGCTATAATAGAAAAATTGCTTAAAATAACCAGATAAAATTTTTTTATTAACAGCAAAATACTTTCATGCAGTTGAATCCTTCATCAGTGTAACAAATATTTGAATTAGAAAAACAGAATGACCATTTTTAGATTTAATTTAAAGTTAGAAGAGTAATCTGATGTGAATTTTTTGACAGATGTAAGAAAATATGCCATAAAGATTAAATAATATATAGAAATTTTATTAATATCACTAATCTAATGTCAGTAATTACACTGAAATTAGTAGTTAATGATGTTTCTTTAATCTAGCTAATGAGGTATACCCATATTACAGGAAGGAATGAAAGCCTTTTGATATATGATATATGTGCCATTTTTCTTGTCATGTATATTTTTATTTTGGTTATATTGTCCCAATCTATTTCCATATTCATTTTAAATACTGTTCTTTCTCAATATTGTGATATTCTTGCCTTTGCTATATCATTTATACTGCCACATTCTTTCTTTCAATTTGCTTTCTTGATTATTTCTATGTATTCCATGGCAATTATTGGAAGTGTCATGGATTGGAATCCTATACATTTCTGATTGTTCTTCAGCTAGTCTAATTTCTTTATGATTTGCAATCTTATTCTATACTAGAGTTTCTTTCAGTTAGCACTTTTATAATACTTTTTGTAATCCAATCTTGACTATTAATAATGATATGTAGTGTATGTTTTCAATAAACAACTTGTTTTAAATGCTTCTATCTGATCTATGAATATTATCTTTAATATCATATTTCATTTAGACTTCATCAATGATTTTAATGATAAGTTTAGTATTATATGCCTTTAGAAGATGTTACCAATGTAAAGGAATCATTTTTTAAATCTTGAAAATATGAATACAATCTGTATGTTCTGATAGCCACTGATTTAGTACTACTAATTTTATACATCTGAAGATCATATCTTAAAAAACTTAAAATTATAAAGAATTATATTTAAAGTATAAATATTTTTTTGGGACTAAAAATGAAAGAAATATAAATAAAATTAATATACAAATATCTGATTGCTAAAATGTAAATATAAAATTGGCCAACACTCATGATGGGGCCAACCAAAAGATTGAAGGATGGGGTTCAATGGGCAGCTCTGGATACCTTCTGAAAAATTGAAGGTATGGTGCCCAGAATTGGACCTGGATCCTCTAAAGTAATTAACCACTTTAGAGAATCCAGGTGGATGCATACTAAGTAAGCTATTATTTTATCATACGATCATCTAACCGATGTTTTCCCTTCAAAAAATAATATCTTTTTATCCATTAAAATTCTTAGTCTAAATGACATGAGAATTTAGACAGGAATAATTCTTGTCTAAAAGGCTGTTATTTTCATTTATGAATTAGAAGATAGTGGTACTTCAAATATTTTATTCTCATGTTTATCTTTATAATTAGTATATATATATATATATCATTTTTGGATAAACTTTGAATTAAACAATAAAATAGTTACAATAAAATATCTGTTTATATCTAATTAAAATATTATAGTAATATTTAAACTATAAGATATAACAATTAGATATAACAAATTCATATAATAATTAAAAAAATACCTACCAGCTTGAATTCCAGTGTGCATAAAAAAAAGAATTTTAATTTTCATTATGCATGTATATTTATATATATAAATATGTATATATAAATCAGCTATATATTTAAGTCAGTTATATATATTAAGTCATTAAGCATTATTATAATAATGTTTGAACTAATAATCACAATCAATTTTTTATTATTTTTATTAATTTCAAAAAGATTCTGTTCATTCAAATTGATTTCATAGAGTTAAAACTTAAACTGATAGCCAGTTATAACTTAGATTGTCAGTTATATATTTTAAGTTATAAAATCAGTTATAAGTCAATTATATATATAATTGACTTATGTACAGTGGGTGATCGGTTAACGAACATAATCCGTTCCAAGACAATGTTCATTATCCGAATTGTTAATCGATCATCGATTTATCATAGGTTTTTATGGAAATTTGGTTAATTTGTTCTGGAGATCCAAAAAAACATAAATAAAAAATTATAATAATTTCTTACTACTTTTATTTATATGTAATAACAATAATATATACAAACATAGTCTTGCATTTTCATCTATCATGTTTATTTTCTGATAAAGAATCTGTCCAATGTTGATTGCTTTTCTCTCTTCTTCAGGATTTTTCAGAAGTGATTAATATTGGGTTGTTCGGAAAGTAATTTCGTTTTTTTCCGATGGATGGTGTTAGTTGTATTTTTACCCGCCAATTTTATTTTAAGTCTTATTGTTGTTATACATCTTGATAGCTGATATTTCAAGGTTTATTCTTAAAAAAAACTTTTTTGATTCTGTTCAATTGTTTATTTTTGGTGTCCTGTCAATAATGGAAAACAAAAAGGAGCATTTTCGGCATATTTTGCTTTTTTATTACCGAAAAGGTAAAAATGCTATTCAAGCAGAAAAAAGTTATGCAAAGTGTATGGAGATGATGTGTTAACAGAATGCCAGTGTCAAAATTGGTTTGCAAAATTTCGTTCTGACAATTTCGATATTAAAGATGCACCACGTCCTGGAAGGCCAATTGAAGATGATGAAGACAAAATAAAGGCATTGATTGAATCAAACTGACGAATAACAACACGAGAAATTGCTATGAGATTGACGGGCCGGGCCCCGACCCCATGATAAAAATTTTCAAGGGGTGGGACCCGAGACGTGAACCCAGGTCCTCCAGAGTGGAAAGCCAAAGCATTTACACTCTGCCAATCCGGCCGACCCCGTGGAGGAGAACAGATGGTGAAGAATAAGGATCATGAGAAAGTTCGGCCCTAAGCATATTTCATTGATGCAATATGGCCCTTTCTCCCAAAAGTTTGCCCACCCCTGGTCTTGATGAATGAAAATGTTTAACATTTTCATCAAGTAGTTGTGTGAGTTTATCATTAATGGACTTTTTAATGATAAAACAACTAAATAAAAATAAAAGCATTTATTCAAATTATGCTTAAATGAATTTGATTTTATTAATTTAAAAATTAAAACTTTCATAAATTTGAAATCCCTTACATTATTTTTATTGTGCCCATTTTGTACTTGAATAAAAATTAAAAGACAAAAAAATGGCAAATGCTTGATAGGAATCCTGTCAATCATTTGCCATTTTTTCAAGGTTGCTTTTTTATTAATGAGATTAATCAATGATAAAATTAATAAAATAATCTTAGAGTATTGAGTTCTTTATTATTTGAAATCTTTCTAGCAGTCAATATATTTTGATTTTCCAATCATTGTGCCTTTTACATATTTATTACAGTTTGAAGATTTTATAAATTTGATATTTTTACTTTTTTGATTGAATTATTACTTTTTGGTAATATTGACACTTGATGTATGGCTCTTGGCTTTCAACATATAATTCAAACTTTTCATTTTGCTCAAGATAATCTGCATAGCAAATGACAAAATTATATTTACAGCATTATTTTATACAAATAATGCTAATTTATAGCATTATTATATACAAATAATCTTACAACACCCTCAACTTAGAATGGTGATGTAATCAATAAATTCTATGATTAGTCAATGCAATTCACATGGGTTTGAATCCATGATCAATTATCTGATATATGGAAAACATGCTTTTTGTGTATTTTTATGTTTAAGTTTATTACACTAAGGCATAATAAATTTCTATTTTGACATTATTCTTTTATTGTAAAGAATTGTATCATTGCCCTTTAATGATATATTATCATAGCATCAATGGTTACTGAAGTTGAAAGTGCTTTTTGTTTTAAAGAACAGAAATCAATATTTCTTCTATTAATTAATGATAATTTCTCAAAAGATAATATAAAGTCTGCTACTTAATTGATTTTGTATTGATTTTAATATCAGTACAAAATTATTAGAATATTAAATATTAGTATAATATATATATGATTTGTACCATTTTTTTCTGTTTATTATGATTTTTATTTCCCAATCCACTAAAGTATTGCAACATGTACTTAATTTCATTACAGTCACATTTCATTGTTGAGAACAGAATCCCTGTTTTAACATTATTTATGGGATATTGATTCTTGATATATGAGTTTAATTTACAAGTGCACTTCAAGAATAAATTAACTTGTAAAAAAATAAAATGAATTTAATCTAATGGAAATTTACATGACTTACAGAAACACTTCATTGATGCCAAAGCGACAAACAGCTGGTTAGTCAGGGGATCTATTTACTGAAACAGAAGGGTTTATAATAGCTATACAAGACCAGGTAATAAACACGAAAAACTACAGAAAATACATACTGAAAGACAGCACATTAA
>AYEL01049159.1:0-88915 GCA_000484575.1 Olivierus martensii | reverse complement strand
ATAAGCCAAAATATAAATATAAAAAATTTTAATACTATTAATATATAAATTAGTTTAAATTCATTACAGGAAATTTTTTAATGTCAGAATAAAAATTTAATATAGGCAAATTGAATTAATATCATATGGTTGCCAGATGCCAGCTTTTTCAAATCAGTAAAAAGACATTAGTCTGCATTCTCAAAGTTGATAATTAAACTGCATAAATTTTAAGCTGAGATATATCAATATATTTTATATTAAACATAATAAAAGTAGTTTTAATTAATTAAATATCAAAATTTGACTTCTTGATAATGTATGATAATGTGTTTTATTAAATTGAATTTATTTTATTTGCATTTATTATTTATTATTGATATGATTTTATTTTTTACAGCCTCAGTTCTGTATGATGCTTTGAACAATGTAGCTATGGCTTCTGAACAGCAATTGAATAATGATCAGTTGATGGAAAAGGTATAGAAATTAAATTTGTGTTCAAAATTTAAAAAATTTTATTGATGCATAATAGTAAAATTTGACTAATTTTGACTAATAGTATGAATTAGTGGAAAATGATTTATAGAACATAACTGTGTTCTAAATATTTTAAAGTTTTAGTTCATAGCAGCCAAATTTATTCAAATTCAATAATATATGCTAACTTAGATATGAGATGCAGAAAATTTTCTAAAAAATTTATTAAGTTTAAAACAAAAAATTCAACTCAAATAGCACATATGATTAACAAAGAAACATAATAGTCAGTGGAATATGATAAATTTATTTAATGATGATGATTTCAGACTAGTAAGAACACTCTTAACCATTATGTGCATGTCGTTACAGGATTATTATAATATGTTTTGGCAAAGCAACATTTCTGATTTCATAAAACTGGAAAATACTATGGACGGTTTCTTTAAATATTAATTATTCTTAATTAATAAAGCACAAATATTAAAGCTCTTAAATAAAAACGGGTTTTTTTTCCATAAATTTAAATGTTTTTAGCCTGAATTCAGGCATTTTTTTTTTTTTTGTTTATAACTAATTGATCAAGTTTTACCTACAGAAAAATCTGTTGTGAAGACCCTGGAGGGATCGACTAGATCCCAGTTATAATCTCAGATGGTTGAGGTAGAGTTCTTATGGGCTATCTAGTTTTTATAGAACACAAATTAAAGTTGTGAAACTTTAATGTTGTCATTTCTGATACATTCATTTTTTCAGTTGCCAAAATATTTTTAAATTACGTTTTTACAAACATTGTTTTAAATGGAACCACTTTGTAATATTTGGATTATTTTTATCCCATCCTCTTGATTTTGTAGTCTAATGCAGGGTATCCAACTTGCAGCCCAGGATGGCTTTGAATGTGACCCAACAAGCAATTTTAAATTATTAATTTAAATGAATAATTTACTAATGTTTTTAATACTGAAAGGTAGAGAAAACATGCTTTATTTTGTCCTGGCATTTTTGTGCCTTACATAATACATATTTTTTAATACTGTTTCGGATATATTTCAAGTGTCTTTTGCCGGTAAGCCAAGTATTTTCCCTTGTCACCACCAAAGGGAAATACTTGGCTTGTTGGTTCATTTTTATTTACATTTTAGAAAGTGCACTTTCCAGTTTAACCCATTGATGTATATACAAGCCATGGAAGTGAAATAAAAAGTGATAAAAAAAAACCAATTAAAAAAATTCAATCCTGATTTACTCTGTGCAGCTATCGTGGATAGATTTTTCTGCATTTATTTGGTGAAAATGTGTGCCTCTGATGATGGCTCCTAAATTTTTCAATTGCCAAAATTTGTTTTTAAATTACAATATAAAGATAGAAAGTTTGAATGGATTGTATTAGTAGGATTTGGATCATTTTTCATCAAATCTTACTAATTCTGCTTTCTATTCTTTTATATTTTATTAATCTTATTTTGGTTTTGGGATGAGAGATTAATTTTTTAAATTTTAAGTAAAACACGAAATAAATATATTTTATTTAAAAATATGTCAATATTTTAATAAAATTATGTTACTTTTCAATTAATTGTACAATGTAACTTAATTAATAAAAATTTGCATAACATTTTGTTTTTTGTTGATAATTTTTAAAATATCAAAATCTGATATTTTTTAAAAATACTTAATTTCTTTATTCATAGCTTATATTATTCACTAGGCTTGACGTTATCAAAAAATAATACATATTTTTGTTGGATGGTTGAGATTTCATACAAAAAAAAATTTTCTCTGATCTCATATAATGAGCTCAACACATTTCTTCTAATGTGGCCTAGAAAACCCAAGATGTTGAGCCCCCTGGTCTAATGTATGAAAGTTATTTTGATTATGGGATGAGTCGATAAATGATATTTTTGAAATTTTTAGAAAAAAATTTAATTTTTCATAAAATGAGCTATAAAATGCTGAAAATTAAAAAATATTGTAGACAATAGGAAAGTACTGGTTAATCCTACTAAATTATATCTTAACCATTCATTTTTCATTTCAATTTCATTGAAATTTAGAAGAAAAATGAAATGTAAACAACCTGCAGCCATTTAAAGAAGCACGGCACTTTTATTGTTTTATAGTAGCCACTTGCTTCCTGGGAAATTGCATCCAAGCCTACTTTGCACTGTGGTGTAAAGTAGGCTTGGCTATGCAGTGCTATAATAAACTATCTGCAATCCAATTTGAGGAATGTAAAAGTTTATATATGACATGAGACTATCTTTATATATGTTAGGATTTTTTGATATAAATAAAAAAATTTATAAAAAATACTGCTAAAAATTGCATAAGTCAAGTAAGAACAAAATAATAAATATGAAATATTAATAAAAACGATAATATTTCAATGATTTCATGTAATTTTTTTGATAATTATATGATGTAACTTCATTCGGCAAAAATTATGTAACTCAGTTTTTTTATAAATAATTTCTGAAAGTTTTGGCTGAATTTCTTCATTCATGACTTATTTTATTCAGAGGACTTGTTGCTATCTAAAAATATTAATTATTTAGTTGGATGACTAAAATTTCATATAAAAAAATTGTATTTTCAGCAGTCTCATATACATAATGAAAAGTTGCAAAAAGAATAAAATTAAAAAAAAAATACTTATATTGTTAGAGAGCAAAAAATGCAATAAATGCTGAAAATTTCAAAAGGTAGACAAAAACTAAGCAAGATTTCACAATCTTTATTTTGTTTACATATTAATAAGGTTTAATTTCAAAAATTGCTGCCACTCGAAAGATTAATGAAAAAGTATTAGTATTAGTAGTGTATTGAAACACTCATTTTATTTGCTAGAATTTTTTTTTTTTTTCAAAAATTAAAATCCATCTGAAAGTAAAAAAGATTTAACACATTATTGCCAGGCCAACACCCCTATATTTCAAAGCCAGTCTTGAGATGACATAGCATTTGGGCTGACTTGCTTGACTATATCCAGAGCTTTGAAAACAAACAAAAGAGTATATTTAATTAATTTTACTAGTCTTTTGCTGAATTAAATCATATTGATATATTTTCTTTTAAATGTTTTTCTAAGAAAGATGAAAAGAAAATATAACAACATACAATTAAAAAACTAAGTTTTGAACATCAAATATTATTTTCCTTATAAATAAAAGTTATAAAGTTAAATGTAAAATTAATCACATTAATTGGTTTGAATAACTTTTTATTCGTGAACCATATAAAACATGATAAAAAGAAACAAAAAAGATGATGGGCTGATATTAAACATTTTATATTAAATAAAAATGACAATACAGTATTTGGTTAAGTATTATTTACAGTTTTTAACTTTTGTTTGTTTTTTGTGAACTTAAGATAAGTGTGTCATTTTTCTTTTTACAATAATTTTTTAAAAATACATTGATGGACACCCATGTTGTTGCTTTGGTAAGAAATTCTATTTTCACTTCTTAAAAAGTGCTCTTCAAATTCAGAAGAAAATAGCTTTGATATCACAATATTATTGGTAATTATCATAGTAATCACTTCTAAAGATTATTGAAGGCTTTCATGATCAAGTCTCTTTATTAAATCGTGTATTTCACTCAGAAAGCTAATATCCAAAGTTAAGTTGGCCTTACAAAATATATACCTTAATTGTTTTGACACAGAATGTACACAATAGCCTGCTTTAATAGGTTAAAACTAAAAAAGAATCCTTTTAAACTTTCAAAAGTTCTTCTTCACTTACTGATATCTTTGAAGTATACAGGGTCGTGCAGATAAATCTGGAATAATCGCGATGTAATTAAAAACGACAAAATTGCAAGAAAAAATAAATTTATTATAAAGAAAACTAGATAAAAACATTATTACATTATTTACAATTGCAGTTACTCTATGTAGGCGACATCTACTGCTACAATTTTTTCCAGGTGGGTCTGGAAACTCTGACACGCACACTTCACTTCCTCTCGGTCTAACAGGGTCATGACCTCGATGATGGAAGCTTTTAGGGAGTCTTTGCTGTTGTGGTGGGTTTCGTTGATCTTTGATTCAACAACGCCCCACACGTAGTAGTCGAGGGGATTGCAGTCGGGGCTTGAGGGAAGCCACAACTCGGGTGACCAATGGTATGGGAGACCGCTTTCGATATTTGACCCGGTCAGGAATGACTTCCTCTATCTCAGTCTCCCTGAACCTCTTCGCTAGGTTATAAACCTGCGTCTTCTTGTAACCAAACTGCTCGATTATTTCCCGCTGCGACTTTCCAGCGCGAAGAGACTCAAGTATAGCTATTCTCCGATCGTGCTCTGCACATACTGATGACGCGGCGGCCAATTTGTAAATGCCTAGTCTCTACCAAAATCACTACCGTGTCACGTGCAAGTATAGCCAAATTACCGCCCAACTGGAAATAGCACAAATTCCTGCATTAATTATTTCTGGATTTACCTGCACGACCCTGTATAATTCAACTATATTTTCTTCCAGATTTTTCACGTTTTTAATGATTTCCAGAGATTTCACAGGCTTCATGATGACTACATTTCCATGGAGATGAGAATTCAATTGCAGAGGAAGAATGGACTGAATTCTCTGAGAATTCAGTTTCTTTAGGTTACTGAGATATTATATTGTCCACCTGCCAGCTGTCTATAAATATCCAAATCTATCCTCCAATGAATCACTCTGAAGTTTCCAGTTAGTACATGAGAGAATACTAGTTCCTTGATTAAATAACTAGACAGTTCTAAAATGGCATGGGTTTATGCTTCAGAGCTGTATGTGTATCCTTGTGAAACACAGAATCACAGTGATATCTTTCCCATCTGTCTAACCAGTTCAAAAAATCATTCAAGAACTGTATTTTATCATCAGAAGATTGTGCCAGTAGTTCTTGAAATTGGGTCACACTTGTGCTGATCTTTGAAAAGAGTTTTGATATTAACAATACTCCATCAAGTAACAATAATATGAATATACTTTGCAGTAGCCTCATAGTTATCGATGTTAAATAAAGGACCTGCTAGCTGAAAACCACCTACTGACGCATATTGAAAATCTGGAGAATTAATTTTATATAATATAGTGTTTGGAAATAGAGCTTTTGTTGTTAACATATGGGCATATTTTACCAATGTATCATGTTCAGCTTCATGAATCCTCTTCAAAGTTAGCAGTGATGCTGGATGAAGTTTAGGCATGTTAATAAAATTTGGAAAATACATGCACTGTCTCAGATTTTTCTGGTTTAACCAGTTCTTTCTAATGCATTTTAGAATGTGAACAGTATCAATGAGGAAAAAAGTGGTCTGCTTTGTTTTATGGGATATTGATAAGCAATGCTTAGTTTTGGTGGCTTAGCAAAAAGGACATTGATTTCCTGTTAATTGCATTATTATCTGTAAACACTGCCACAGCTTGGAAACTAATGCTTTCTAGCCCTTTGACCACTTTCATGATCTCGTTATGAAGAGCTTCTGCAGTTATTGTTTTAACAGGAAGTATATGCACAACATCTTTGTATGGTGAGAGAAGACTTTGTATCATGAAGACACGAGCAGAAGTTGCTGCCTGCTCACAATTATAAGCTATTCCTAAAACATTTCCTCCTCTATAATCAAGATATGGCTTTATGTGGATTTTGCCTATCATCAGTGTCACACATTTGCCTTGTTGATCCAAAAGTTGAACCTTTTGTTTGGCAAACATTAAGAAATTTTGGCCATATGCTTCTAAATTAGGATCCCTGTTACAAATATTGCAGTCTTTTTAATGTGCTGGGATGAAGTAATAATATATAATCACTGTTTCACAGAAACCTATATGCATGTATGTTGAGAACATTAAACATGAGAATATTATAAATTTGAACTTTCTGTTATTATTTTTGGAAGAGTTCAGAAGCAGTTAACTGCTCAGTAAAATTGTATGATAGTTTTGATAGTTTTCTCATTATCAGGAATGTACTTTTGTAGCATAGACAAAAGCCTCTTGACTTAGCCAGAAGAAATGTTCATGGTTGTCCTTGCTTTCCTCAGCTTATCAGTTTTTTCATTGCTCATCACTGCAATAATAAGATCACAAAGCACATTAATATTGTTGATTCTTCCTGGGAGTTGTAGATCTTTTATTTTTTTAACTTCACATTTCTGAAATATGCTTCTACCTGTAAATCAATTCCTACAAACTACTGAATATATAACAACTGGTGCAGGCTCCATATCTATTTTTGGAAACATAACACTGCTATTATTTTTAGTTACAGTCACATCATTGGGTAAATGAACATTCTTTACATGTTCCAGAAGTTCTTCCAATGAAGTGTGTAAATGTTTTTATTGAAATTCTACTTGAAACTTTAAATTGTTAGCAATTGCAGGTTCTAGTTGAGAATACTCTTGCTTTGCTCTTTTACGGTCTGATTCCTCTTTGTATTCTTTTTGAAGAAAGATACTTTGGACATGGAGGAAAAATTGATAGCATAGCATTTTTTTCAGTGATGACTTTAGCAGTTTTGCTGTCACTTTTTGTCCAATTTACTGTCGTAACATTCCGATATATGTTACACATCATCTTTGGTAAAGTACAATTCACAAACCTATAACAAGCAAAAATTTATAAATAAATTTAGACTTATGCTATTTGTCAGATCAGAAATGTTGAGAAAGGGAAGATAATATTTCCCTCCTTAAGAGTTTTGTAGATTCTGTATTATTTTTCCTTTTTCCCCATTATCTAATGTGGAAAATTATAACCTTGGGCACAATATCAGCTCTCAACACTTCTGTGTCATGTTCTAAATATACGTAAATATAAAAATATAGTGTAACAAATGACAGAATCATCCTTCAGTCACATTGCTTACAATTTCAGATGTTTTTACAATATACCACTTTTACAAATGAAGCTTCATTAAATAAAATTAATTATTGTTATGATAGAGAATTAGCACATTGATATATATCTAAATAAAATAATATTTACATAATATTATAATATTTAGATAGAAGAAACTAGAAAATTAAGTTATGGTTTTTTTTCAATAATTAATTACAAATTGATGAATTATGGTACAAGATATATTTCTGTTTCATTATATGAAATAAATCCTCTTGATTTTTAATAAAAAATGAAAAATTTATCTTCAACCATAAAATAACTAGACTAGTTTATATAAACAAAAAAACAGATACAAAAATATTGTAAAATGCTGATCCATTGCAATGACCTAAATTTAACACTCCTTCACTCTGGCCAGATTGCAATGTGCTAAATAAGTAGCAGACATTCATAAGAAGATAATGTAGCAGTTAGAAGTAGTTTCTTCAGAAAAACTTCTGTTGCAGTTTCAAATGATGTAAATCATGAATGGAGCAATGCATATGCACAGCTTGGATAGCACTCTGTAGGAGATAAACATTGAAATTATTATACTTAAAATATTGATTTAAGAATTGTTTTTTTTTTCTTTTTAGTCTTATCTTGTATTACGTTTTAATTAAATTTATTTTTGTAATCTAGATGGAAAAACACTAAATAGTAATTCAATATGAAAATTTCCATGAATATAACAAAAAAAAACAAACAAAATTCTGTATGAAAATAAAAAGATTAAAAATATGTTAGGGATAAGATAGAGTGGATATATATTACAAAAAAAAAAGCATTTCAAATAGGGCAATATGTTATGCTCTTGAATTTAGATTTATAGTAAGATGTTATACATTATAAATGCATATCAGAGAGCACTATTTGCAAGTTAAAATGTTTTGCTACAATTTTTTTCAATCAATTTGGTAAAATCTCCAGTGATAAGCCTGAAGAGAAGCTGAAAAAGTATTTTTTAATAATAATAATTCAACATGATGCCTGTGTGTCGAAACATCTTTACTCTGACTGCACATTTGATATTTGTGCATCAAGATATTTCATTATTAAATTGACTTAATTTTTAAAATAATTTCTCACATTATTTATATTCAGAAATATTTTCCTTTTTGCATTTAAAAAATTGCATTTAAAAAATACATTTCTTGAAATGGACCCATTTTTGCTCTTTTGCATTTTTTTAATTTATTCACTGATTTTTATTAAATATTATTTTATTTGTAGATTTTTATGTTTTTATCTGTCATGTTTAATTATTCACCTGATCATCCAATGGTGATTGAAACATGACAAGTACAGGGTAATACAGTTATCTTGCTTATCTATACAGATAATTGTGTAAATCATGCAAATATTGTTTAGTCCCACAATATGCCAACAGATAGCAAGTCAATATCTCCTGAACTGAGTGGCTTGGCTACGTGATTAGTGATGCATTTTTTAATGTGTCAGTGGAATATTGTTTATGAAAGGAGCAGTATGACTTCTTTTCCTAGGAAAATTTTTATTATTGAAGAGTATTTTTTAAAGCAATCATATGCAAATGTTGTTGAAAGATTTTGTCATAAGTACCCAGATGTTGCTGTTCCAAATAATTTAACTATTTCAAAAATTTTAATCCATTTTCATGAAATGAAGTGTGGGAGATAGAAAGAAGAACAGAAGATCCGGTCAACTGGAGGAGATGGAGACTGAAATATAAATTCCCTTAGAGTCTATAACTTTCAGTGCAAGCATTATTACACAATCATTTCTGCAGATATGAAAGATAATTGGAATATGTTATATATCTATATTACTAAAATATGTATTTGATCTCTGATCTTCTAATATACTATAATGTAAACTTTACTGTGTTGATTTTTCCACTTTGTATATCAATGCTTTATTTATTCATTCTGTCATTGAAGATTATTATTTTCTTACATATTTATTAAATAAAAAAAGATATTTTTAGCAAATATGAAAAAACAAAGAATATTTTATTCCATTTATAATGCACAGGTGTGATTAATTGGTTCTATGAAATAATCAAGCAAAGTGAGTTGAATTTAGCATGTGTGAGATAGGGATAGGGGTTTCTTCAGAAGGATAAAGAGAAAGAAAGCTTTAATAATTCATTTATTAAAATTTCTTTTGCTTTGAGCAAAAGAAATTTGAATGAACGAATTATTTAAACTTATAAACAAAATACACAAATTTTAATGAATGAATGGTTAGATGAATGAATTTAATTAATACAATGTCATAAACATCTAAACACTATATACTTCTGACAGTCTTCAATCCGATGATAAATGGACTTGATCTGGTGAGTCTGGATCATCATTCTCTTGTTCTCTTGAATTCCCTGGGATGATAGACTGATGATCTTCAACTTTTTTAATGAAACAGTTGAGATTCAGCTGACATGCAGCAGTTTCCTCTCTCTTATAAATTTTTTTTTAACAAGCCAAAGAATTTTGAATTTTTCTTGCAACTTTGATGCTTATAGTCTCATTAGGATCATTTTCTTCAATTATTCTGATGTCATTGACAATATGTTTAAAAAATTCAGTCATTTGTTTTGTTAAAAGTTATTTGATAGGCTCAGAAACAAAGGGCTCTGATTTCTGGAAATGGAAAACATCATCATTCATGTTGTTTTCCATTTCCAGAAGCTCTTCATTATAAGCTCTAATAAGTGGGGTGCAAACAGTTCATCCACATTTGTCTCATCTATATTAGACAATTTTTAAACAATTTTTTTTAATTTAAAAGTTAATTTACTTTTTAAAATCATGTTATAGTGAAAACACGTAAAGTGAGATCATGTATAATGAGGAAACATGTTTTTAGAAACAGACTGAATAAAATTAGCTATTATAAAAATATAATTTCATATAAAAGAAAAAACAAAATATGTTGATTTGTTTTATTAAATTGTTGCTGGAAATGACATTGTACTATATGAAATAAATATGTAGAAATTTCCAACTTGAAATATATAGAAATTTTACAAAAATGTCAAAAAAGAAGTACAGCTCTAAATGATTATGCAAAATATTCAATCAGTTTATTTTTTTATATAATAAAATTTCCCCATGATATTTGACCTAGCTCCATTTCCTGTCATAATTGATCAACCTAACGCTTAACTAACTTCTTGTCACTATCTT
Source organism: Olivierus martensii (assembly GCA_000484575.1). Classification (NCBI taxonomy): domain Eukaryota; kingdom Metazoa; phylum Arthropoda; class Arachnida; order Scorpiones; family Buthidae; genus Olivierus; species Olivierus martensii. Next base: position 78,401 of record AYEL01049159.1, on the reverse strand, counting down.
TCAACAACAATAAAACTAAAACTAACAAAATTATCAGAAATAATATTACAATTTTTGATGAAATAATAGGAATTTAATATTTGGAATCAATTTTAATCTGTAAATATAATTTGAATTTATTTAGTAAGATTACCTTTGTGAGATCTTTTAACAACTTTTAAGGATTATTAGGAATAACTGACATATTTCATATCAAAATCTTTTTATTCTATATATCTTATGCCAGTTTATGATGATCTAAAATGGAATAATCAATTACTTCAAAGAAAGACTTATAACTACAAAATAGGATTAATAATATACAGAAAGTTGAGAGATGAGATTTTTAGATTTGCATTGGTGAGAAGTGTGTGTAAATTTAATATTTGCATTAAATGGATGAGATGTTTTTGAAATCTTTTAAAAATAAGTAGAAAACAAGAATAATGGAAATATTAATAACAGAAATAGAGAAACAAATATAAAACATTGTTAATGATCAATAAATGGAAAAAATACTACAGGCTAGGTTCTACTGTAGCCAGAGATATGAAGAATTCTTACAGAATTTTAATTTATCTTTAGAACAATTATCCCAGAAGTACATATGACATTATTTTCGAAGGAAAAACATATGACATTAAGGAATAGATAGTTTATTCAGATCTACACCCATATAGAATTTTTAGAAAATTTGAAAATATGATAATTTGTTGATTTATATATAATTTTTAATTATAAGTATTATTATATTTAATTTATGCAACTTTTTATAACTATCCATTTAGGATCCCATCCCTTTTTATAACTATTTATAATTATAATTTGAGTATTGTGAGGATCGCGGGGGGTAGGCGCTGTTAAAATAAGTCAGGATTTGACTGCATCGTCGCGTTTGATGCGTGGATCCGTGACACCGAGGTCCAGGATTGGAAATTGACTCGGAAACCAAATTATAAACAAAAATATAAGTGTATTTATTTACAAGAATAAAATAAATTGAAGCTAACATATAATATGAAGCGATTGTCCATACAACAAGTAAAAAAAAATCCTAACTTAAACCTAATTTTACAATGAATATATTTTTCAGAGAGAGAGAGTGAGTTCACCGCAACCTTCCGCATACCTGGGAGAGATCCTTGTCGATCGTACACTACTTCATGTTGTAGTAGTCCATACCCAAATCCTAAATGTCCATTGTCCACTTAATTCACAGTTCACAGTTCTTATTTTCCTATCTTTGTTGTACACTACTGTTGAACGCCATCCGTCAATCGGCTGTCTTCGCCATTCTCCATCCTCTCACCTTCGTCAGCTACTGCTGATGGGCGGGCTTAACTCCCGTCGTAAAAACTTTACATTTTCCTGTTGTACCTTTTCCAAATTATGAACTTCTATTTCTGCTTCTCTTCTCTCCAAGACTACTACTCTTCTTTTGTAGGGAACTCGTATTTATTTATTCTTTCCATAGAATATTCTTAGATTCTAAATGTGGAATGATTGAAGATTGCTGTTTTATTATAAGCCAAAAATATTTCCAGTGTTGGAGATGATGATAATTTTTTATTGCTAATTTAGGCTTTAGTTTCATTACATGTTTCATGATAGCAGTGAAAATGATTTAGTTGTTTCTTGAAAACTGCAAAATACAGTATTTGTTTTAGATTAGCTATCTGGTGTTTTTGGTCCTATCTTAAGGTCAATGCTTTCTGAAAATTGACAACACAATTTTCACATCCAAATTATTGGTATATCAAATTGACAAAACAATTATACAGTCAAACCTCTTTAAGCTGCCCCTCTGTAAACCGCCACCCTCGTTATTTGCCAGATGAAAACCAATAACAAATAAATTATTAAATATAAAATACATTTTTTAGAGTACTTTTAGAAAATAATATATAAAAGCAATTATTATTGTATTGTTAGCAAATAACGCTTATTGTATTCTCTTTTTATTTTATTGGTATGAATAAAAATTTTTCACTTCGTAAATTTTTTCAATAAAGAAATTAGAAATAAACATAAGTTTATTGTAGGTTATTTGCTTTTTAATTTTGGATTGAAATACATTTTGTATAAATATAATTATTTTAATTAATGTTTTTATTACATATTTCGTTTAGATATGATTTGGTTGCGCGCGGTTTTAATAATTCTTGCCATATTCTTCCAATGTATTTTGTTCTCTACACTTTATGTGTATACTACTGAATCATATCCAACTTTAATTCGAAATATTGGTGTTGGCTGTTGCATGTCTATTGGAAGAATCGGAGCTATTCTTGCTCCTTTCTTAAAAGAATCGGTAAGGGAATTTAAATATTCCTTTTTTCATATTAAATTTCATATTTTATAAGTAAATAAAAATCCATATATCTTTAGAGTGAGAAGTTTCATTGGAGTACGCCGTTTACTATCATAGGTATCGTTTCTATTGCTTCTGTATTCTTCATCTTGCCATTATCTGAGACTCGAAACACTCATTTGAAGGACGTTATGGAAGAATTTCAAAAGTAAGAATTAAAGCTTGGGAAATGAAATATAGTATTTTACTATAAATATAAAATTATTACACTTTTATTTAGGATAATATAAAAATACACGATATATTGTAATATCTTTCAGAATTATAATGCTGTTCTTTTAAATTAAAGTTGTTTTTTCTAACCAAATTATCGTGTAAAATATTTATTTATTTTTATCACAATATACTTTTCTCAATACAGCATGAATTATCAAGTGTGAAAAGTGTTTATTTTAAATTAATACTATAAAAGTTTAAACATTGCAGTTGATTTAATATGCTCTATTACAATAATAGAAATTAATTTAGACATAGAATTATTTTGATACGTTCCAGTTATTTATTTTTTATTATAATGTGATCTTATTGCGTTTAAAATTTCCGAAAATCAGTTACAGTCAAACCTCTTTAAGCCGCCCCTCTATAAACCGCCACCCTCGTTATTTGTCTGATGAAAGCCAATAACAAATCTCCTCCTATATGTTAAAACATGAAATTCCCTCTATAAACCGCCACCTCACTAATCGCCAACCGCCACTCATTTCTGGAGGCAAAACCATTTCATTAGTAGACAAATCAGTTGTTTAAACCGCCAAAACATTCGAATGGCAAGGTCAAGCAACACAAATAGAAAGACTTGTTTAAACTGCCAAAACAATCGAATGGAAAGGTCAACCAACACAAATAGAAACATCCCGCCAAAACAATCGAATGGCAAGATCAACCAACACAAACAGAAACACCTGGAGGCAAAACCATTTCATTAGTAGTCAAATCAGTTGTTTAAACTGCCATAAACCATTTTATTAGTAGACAAATCAGTTGTTTAAACCGCCAAAACATTCGAATGGCAAGGTCAACCAACACAAATAGAAACACTAGAGAAGATGGTAGAATGGCAAGGTCAACCAACACAAATAGAAATACTAGAGAAGATGGCAATTAAACAATCGAATGGCAAGGTCAACCAACACAAATAGAAACACAAGAGATGATGACAATTAAGGTCAACCAACAAAAACAGAAACACTACAGAAGATGGCAATTATGTAAATCTGTTAACATTTATTAGACTGTAATCTCGCACCTGTGACTATTCACGATTAACATTTATTAGACTGTAATCTCGATCCTGTGACTATTCAAATCCCCTTTCAAAATGAGCTATTCCAAAACTTTAAACGGATTTTTACAAAATAAATACTGTAATCTCGCACCTGTGACTATTCACATCCCTGTTTTCAAAATTAATATTCCAAAACTTTAAATGGATTTTTACAAAATAACCATTTAAAATAGAAGACTTTAACATTTATTAGACTATAATCTCGCACCTGAGACTATTCACATCCCTGTTTTCAAAATGAGCTGTTCCAAAACTTTAAACGGATTTTTACAAAATAACCGTTTAAAATAGGATATGACTAGAGAGCCATAACCTCGACTTTGCTGAAGAAGAACATTTTTAATCTTTTTTTATAAATCAACTGTTGTGAATATCGTTGCTGTATCTTACTCGGAAAAATGTCACTGTAATCTCGCACCTGTGACTATTCACATCCCTGTTTTCAAAATGAGCTATTCCAAAACTTTAAACGGATTTTTACAAAATAACCATTTAAAATAGGAGAAGACTGGAGAGCCATAATCTCGACATTGCAAATCATCAATAGACAAATCAGTTGTTTAAACCGCCAAAACAATTAAGTAATTTATCTGTGAATATTTATTAGACTCGATGGCAATTAAGTAATTTATCTGTTAACATTTATTAGTCTGTAATCTCGCGATGGCAATTAAGTAATTTATCTGTTAACATTTATTAGACTGTAATCTCGCACCTGTGACTATATTTATCTGTTAACATTTATTAGACTGTAATCTCACACCTGTGACTACGCAATTAACATTTATTAGACTGTAATCTCGATCCTGTGACTATTCAAATCCCCTTTCAAAATGAGCTATTCCAAAACTTTAAACGGATTTTTACAAAATAAATACTGTAATCTCGCACCTGTGACTATTCACATCCCTGTTTTCAAAATTAATATTCCAAAACTTTAAATGGATTTTTACAAAATAACCATTTAAAATAGAAGACTTTAACATTTATTAGACTATAATCTCGCACCTGAGACTATTCACATCCCTGTTTTCAAAATGAGCTGTTCCAAAACTTTAAACGGATTTTTACAAAATAACCGTTTAAAATAGGATATGACTAGAGAGCCATAACCTCGACTTTGCTGAAGAAGAACATTTTTAATCACAAAACTTTAAACGGATTTTTACAAAATAACCGTTTAAAATAGGAGAATACTGGAGAGCCATAACCTCGACTTTGCAGAAGAACAGTTTAAACCATTTTTTTTATAAATTAATTGTTGTGAATATCGTGGCTGTTTCTTTATTTCATTAGTATACAAATCAGTTGTTTAAACCGCCAAAACAATCGAATGGCAAGGTCAAAAAATATACAAAATAACCATTTAAAATAGGAGAATACTAGAGAGCCATAGCCTCAACTTTGCAGAAGAAGAACAGTTTAAATCGTTTTTTTTTTTTTAAAATCAACTGTTGTAAGTATCGTTGCTGTTTCTTACTTGGAAAAATGTCAAAAACGACATTAGATGTTCACGTTTCTTACTCAGAAAAATGTCAAAAACGACATTAGATGTTCACGATCGGAAAAATGTCAAAAACGACATTAGATGTTCACGAAAAGAATCGGAAAAATGTCAACAAAAAACGCATTAGATGTTCACGAAAAGATTTCTATAAAAATAAAAATCCTTCTGCTACTTAGCAATTTATTTCTGATCACCTAAAAATAAAAATCCTTCTGCTACTCAGCAATTTATTTCTGATTACCTTAATTAAATGAAACATTGTCATTCTAGTCTATACATGTTTTCTCACATGTTACTAAAAACCCGCCATAAACCGCCACCCTCCTTTGCCGCCAGAGAAGACCTTCGAAGCGATGGTGGCGGCTTAAAGAGGTTTGACTGTAATCTTGTTTCACTAACTAAATTCAATACAAAATCTATAATTATCTCATACAATACTAATCTATGTCTTTAATTCAGAATAACTGACAGTTCTTCAATTATCTCACCAACACTAATCTATGTCTTTAATTCAGAATAACTCACAGTTCTTCTTACTCCACTTTCTGTTTCACTATAACTAAATTCAATACAAAATCCGAAAATTATCTCATATAATACTAATCTGTCTTTAATTCAGAATAACTCACAGTTCTTCTTAGTCCACTTTCATAACTAAATTCAATACAAAATCCGATAATTATCTCATACAACACTAGTTACTAAATTCAATACAAAATCCGATAATTATCTCATACAACACTTATCTGTATGTCTTTAAACAGAATAACTCAGTTCTTCTTAGTCCACTTTTGCTTTCACAATTTATCACTCAATAATTCACAGTTCTTAGTCCACTTTCGCTTTCACAATTTATCGCTCTCTTAATTATCTCATACAACACTAATCTGTGTCTTTTATTCAGAATAACTCGCATTCTTCCTAGTCCACTCGCAGTTCAACTAAACTCAACTCACGCTTGCAGCTCGCCTATTTATGCTTGAATGCTTTTATTGTTTTTATTTGTACTTTCGCTTTCACAATTTATTGCTCACTATTAACTTTTACTATCCAAGTCTCACACAATTTATCGCTCACTATTAACTTTTACTGTCCAAGTCTCGCAGGTCAACTAAACTCAACTCACACTTGCAGCTCGCCTATTTATGTTTGAATTCTTTTATTGATTTTATTTGTGCGGTATATTGCTAATATGTTTTTTTGTACCGTATTCGGTATTAATTAATGTTTGTGTTTTCAATTTTTCAAAAATAAATTGAAAAAGTATAAGCATTAAATTATCTCTAAAACTTAATGAACCAATTCCCTTTTTTTCCTTTAATCGGTATCTCATTTTACACGGTTAAAGAGAACATATCCTTGACTCTTCATTATCTTCTTTAGATCGATTAACACGGTCTACAGTTTAATTGAACATATCCTTCTATATTGTATAAATTCTGCGTCTTGTTTAATCGGTATCTCATTTTACACTGTTATAAAGAACATATCCTCGAGTCTTCATTATCTTCTTTAGATCGATTTACACATTTTAATTGAACACATCCTTCTATTTTGTATGAATTCTGCCTCTCGTTTTACACGGTTTCGGTTTGAACGATTTTTCCAAGAACGTATCTACCGTATAAATCGAGGACTGAGTGTATATATATTACAAAATAACCATTTAAAATAGGAGAATACTAGAGAGCCATAGCCTCAACTTTGCAGAACAACAACAGTTTAAATCGTTTTTTTTTATAAATCAACTGTTGTGAGTATTGTTGCTGTTTCTTACTTGGAAAAATGTCAAAAACGACATTAGATGTTCACGTTTCTTACTCAGAAAAATGTCAAAAACGACATTAGATGTTCACGATCGGAAAAATGTCAAAAACGACATTAGATGTTCACGAAAAGAATCGGAAAAATGTCAACAAAAAACGACATAGATGTTCACGAAAAGATTTTAATTTGTGTATAAAAATAAAAATATGAATATCGTTGCTGTTTCTTACTCGGAAAAATGTCAAAAACGACATTAGCAATCAACTGCTGTGAGTATCTTTGCTGTTTCTTACTCGAAAAAATGTCAAAATCGACATTAGATATCACGAAAAGATTTTAATTTGTGAATATAAAAATAAAAATCCTTCTGCTTGCTGTTTCTTACTCGGAAAAATGTCAAAAACGACATTAGATGTTTACCTATAAAAATAAAAATCCTTCTGCTACTTAGCAATTTATTTCTGATCACCTAAAAATAAAAATCCTTCTGCTACTCAGCAATTTATTTCTGATTACCTTAATTAAATGAAACACTGTCATTCTAGTCTATACATGTTTTCTCACATGTTACTATAAACCCACCATAAACCGCCACCCTCCTTTACCGCCAGAGAGGACCTTCGAAGCGATGGTGGCGGCTTAAAGAGGTTTGACTCGTTTTACACGGTTTCGGTTTGCACGATTTTTCCAGGAACATACATACCGTGTAAATCGAGAGCTGAGTGTAATATATTTGCAACATTAATTAATAAATAAACAAACAAACTCACAATGTACTACTACAATAAATATTTTATTAATAATATATATTAAGCATTATTATTTAAATTAATAATTATTGTCAAAAATTACATTGCATAGTTTCGGTTTGCACGATTTTCCCAGGAACATATCTACCGTGTAAATCGAGAGCTGAGTGTAATATATTTGCAACATTAATTAATAAATAAACAAACAAACTCACAATGTACTACTACAATAAATATTTTATTAATAATATATATTAAACATTATTATTTAAATTAATAATTATTGTCAAAAATTATATTGCATACTATATAGCAGAGATAGCCAAACTTCATGTCACTATGAGCCACATAGGATAATCTCAAATACTCAAGAGCCACATTTTCTTTCTGGATCAATGAAAACAGCATCAGTTTTTTAGGTAATGTTAATAATGATTTCAAAATCCGTTTTATTTCAGATGCATTTATTTTGTATAAATGTGTACTATTTTTTACAATAATACTCAAGAGCCACATTTTCTTTCTGGATCAATGAGAACAGCATCAGTTTTTCAGGTAATGTTAATAATGATTTCAAAATCTGTTTTATTTCAGATGCATTTATTTCGTATAGATGTGTACTATTTTTTACAATTGATCAAAAATAATATTTAATATATCTGAATTTGTTTAACTTAAATAAGTATTTGCTTCATATTTACTATTGACTTTTATGGTATGGGGCCACACTGAAAGTACCAAAGAGCCGCATGTGGCTCAAAAGCCACAGTTTTGCCACCTCTGCTATATAGTATGTCTGGTTTATATAAAATTTATATGTAATTAAATTAATGGAATTTTAAATAATTATAAATTCAAAAATTAGCACAAGACTGCAGAAATTATCTGACAAATATTTTCAACTCTTCTTTGGGCCTTCATCAGGTCTAATACAAAATTAAACTACTTTAACTACTTTTAAGCGTATTAGATCTGATGGTGGCCCTGAAAGAGGGTTGAAACATCTGTCAGATAAAGTAATTTCTGCAATGTTGTGCTAGTTTTTGAATTTACTGATTTGCAGTAATGCAGAGAGATGCAAAGATATATTTTAAATAATTATTTTAGGATACAACATAATATGATTGATTACACAATAGGCCATCACACTAGTCACACCCATATTTATGTTACAATCAAATGTGAAGGGCCCATTCCCACACTCATGATAACTGGAATGACTCATTGTAAATTAACTACTTGAGTTATCTTGAACTTTCTAGCATCTGTAATATCACTGTCATTTTCCCCTGTATATCAAATCTAACCTTCTTTATCATCTCAGCCTCCTGCCATTTTATGTCTAAATTATTTTAAATTGATCTTATTGCAAGTCCTGTATTTGTATTTGTGTTGTACATCTTTTTATATTCTGCCAGTCTTATACTTGAAGGTACTATGAGGATACTTGAATCTTATTCTTATATTATATGATATGTATAACCAAGTACACATCTTGTAAAATGTGACTGTATAAAGATATTTTGGATACTCCATGTTTTCTTAATTGTGGTACTGGACGATGATTGTTCCTGATCAGTTGGAATATGGAATTATCTTTCTTAAACCCAATCATTTATTTGATATTTCCTCTTCTATGTTGGTGGACAGATGTGCAGTATTTCATGCTATTGAAACAAACATAATTCACGCTGTCACTATTAAGATTTTTTATTCTATGAAAATTTAAGCTTCTTTCTACTTTGCATAATACCTTCAAGATTTTGTCTAGAGCAGGGCTATCCAACCCACAGCCCGCTGGCTGCATGTGGCCCACTGCTGAACTGAATATGGCCCAACAAAAAATTGTAAACTTATTAAAAACATTGAAATTTTTATGACTTATGAAGTTTTTATTATTTAAATACCTACCTACATTTCCTATTTCTATTTTCTAAAATATTTCTTATTTCAGTGATTAAAACTTCTTGACCTGCTCAATGATTTTAAAAAAATTTCTGAACGAAAAGAAGTCAATTATTATTATGTTACGACATTTTTGCTTATTTGTCATGTTGGATATCATAAATCGTACATTATTTACTAAATTTTTTCTTAACAACTATCTTTTTTTCTGCCCCTTTCCAATCAGTGAGATTACTAAGAGGCAGAGCCACTTCCAACCATGGGCTGCACCTACACACATGGAGGAGAACCAGATGGTGAAGAGCGGGGATCACCGGTTCGAAATAACTTTTCAGGAAATGCCAGACACAGGTCCTCCTGTGTGATATGTCAATGTGTTATCACATGGTCATCTGGCCGCTAAAAACTATCGTTGGAATTAGTATACTGTATTTTATGTGCAGCCTGAAACAAATTTTTTCTTCAGATGTGGCCCAAGAAAGACAAAAATTTGGATACCCCTGGTCTACAGTAACTATTTTTGGCTCCTTGTTCTAGAATATGATTTATATCATTATCTCTAGTCTTCATGTTGTAACAATGCATGTATGCTCAACAGAAGAGAGTTCAGAACACTGCAACTTTATATCCATACAGGTCATATGATTTTTTGTGTATGAATATTGGACTATACAATAATTTTCTATATACCTTTGTCACATATTTGGCATTTATTATCTGTATATCAGATCTAGATAATGTATTTGCTGTTTGTTTCTTTGATCTAATCAAAGTTTTATACCTGCTCATTGCTCATCATTTCAGTAAATTTATATATGAATTCAGGACTGGACCAAACTACAAATACAGCATTTAAATAGAGCATTTATAAATAGATATTATTCTTTAGCATGTCAATTCAAAAATTATTATTTTTTTCCAAAATTTTAATAGCATAATGGTCTATATGAAAATATATTGTAGAATCATATATAGGAGAACTATTACAATGAATCATACAACTGGGAAGAACTACTTATTATAGCTATTATTCATCATACTTATAATCTATGCATTAAAGAGTTTGCTCTAAAAAGTAGTCATATGATATCACATCTATAAACCAACAATAACAAAGACAATTATTATTTCTTCCTGTTTTAATGATGTTTAGTGGTAATTAACAGAAAATCTGAACAACCATAGAATGGCTGATCAATTGGTACATACAGTAAAATAAATAAGTGACAATTATCTCTGTTGAAACAAGGATAATTTGTAGTATCCCGAGAGATTGGATGAAAACCACTTACAAGTTAGAAGGAAAATTTTAATTTAATCCACATTAAAATATCTTCCTATTCTGGTCAGAGTACATTTTTTAACTCTTATAATGTAACAAAAATAAATTTTTTCTTAAATCTAATAACTGATTAATTTTTACTCAAATGTTTATTTCATTAAATATTAAAATAATTTATTTTTACTGAACCAATTTTATTGATTTTTTATTATATGAATTATAAATTTATTGTAAATATACTATATACTAAATGCCAATATTATATATGAAATATAATAATTTCAAACACGATGACATCCAAACTAAAAAAATAGAACATTACCATAGCCCTCCCATTACTGACAAAACTATGTTAAAGCTTACAATCTTGATACAATTGATATTATGCTTTGTTATTTTTTTAGAAAATATAAAAAAAATTTTTAAATTTTGCATATTATTGTACTTAGAAAATAAAAATTGTTATTATTTCAATGTAATATGAATTATAATAATAAAAATAATAATTGTTTTATTAAGATTTATAAAATATATAATGTATTATTTTGATTAAAAAAATCTAGTTAAGTTCTATGTTGTTTGTTCTATATCTGTTACTGAAAAATTGTTTCATCAAACTTTTAGATAAATTACCTATAAAATTTTGTTCTAATAGATAAATCCATCAATATAGCCAGTATATTAAGTAAAAATACAGGAATCCCTTGATTATGCACAAAAATAATTTGAGACTATCCCTTAATATATGCAGTGCTAGATTTGATTAGTGAGCTTCAAGTGCAATTTTTTTTTTGCAAACCCTCTCAAGTGTTGGCAACTAAATCTTGGGGATTGTAGTCTACATTATTAGAGCATTGCAATAAATTTGTTTATTTATTTACTTTAATTCTGTTAATATTACGATTTTCATCATCTAATTGTTATATAAACTTACGATAAATTTAAGCACTAAAAGCAGTGAGTTAAAAACAAACTTAACTAAACTGTAGTAAAAACGTTTTCGATATACAACGGATTAGAACAGATTAGAACAGTTTTTACTAAAACTGTTCTAATCTGTTTGTAACTGAAGATGATATCGTTGTATATCAAAAACGTTTTTACTACAGTTTAGTAAAGTTTGTTTTTTAACTCCCTGCTTTTAGTGCTTAAATTTATCCTAAGTTTATTTTGTGTTTCAAGTTAAAGTTTGTTTTTTAACTCACTGCTTTTAGTGCTTAAATTTATTGTAAGTTTATTTTGTATTTCAAGCAGTGTTAAATTTCTTTGAATTTTATAATTGTTATATTTTAAATTTGTTTGTAATTTTATTTATTAATAAATTGAGCATGAATGGCAACTACCTAATAATAGCCATTACAATATTATATAGCCAACCTTGCCTCCAGATCCTCTCCAGTACTCTATGTCTATGGACATGCAATTATTTTTTACAAAATTGCATAAATTTTGTAAAAAAATAATTTTTCTTGTGAAAAATAAATTTTAATTCTTATTATAAATTTTTAAATATCTACATGTACATGTAAGATAAGTACATGTAAGTACATGTAATGCAATATTATATAAATTTTTAAATATCTATGCATATTCCTCAATGATTTAAAGTACATGTAATGCAATATTAATACATTTTGAGAGAGGGAAAAAAATACATGTTTATAATTTTGATATTTATCAGGATTCATTATAATTATTCCCATTGGTTTTTTAGTTTGATTAATGCAGTTTTGATATATGCGGTGTATTGCGAAGATTTATTAACCGCACTAATCAAGGGATTCCTGTAATCTAAATTTATTGAACTGTCAGAGAGAAAAAAAAAATCTATACATGTGAAGTGAAATTTAAAATTACCAGCTCCAGCATCAGGTTTAAGTTGAAAAAATTTTTCATTTACTCTTAAAATGTGTTAACTGATAGTTTAACTGGTTAAGGCATCAGGACAGTAATTCTAAGATCATGATCTGATTCCAGACCAAAGCAAATTTTTAATTTTGGGAAAATAATAAACAGACAGCACCATATTAGTCTAAATTTAAAATAATTAGTTATTAATCCAAGTTATGATGGCACCATAGTGTAATTATTAAATAATCATTAATTTGGCAGCTTAATTCTAAAATAGTTCATTAGGGATAGAATTTGGCTGGATTAGGAATATTTATGTTAACTGATGTTAATTAATCCTTTTTGAAAGTAAAGCATTTATTTATTATAATTTTAAATATTTAGTAGGTTTTATGCATGATACTCCAAATTCGGAAAGATTTATCATCTGACAAGTCATAACTCCCAAACTTTTTGGATAAATGGTCTCATACTGTACTTTATATTTTAAATTTATTATAATTTGAACAACCATGAAAATTTATTGATTAGATTAAATAATTTAAAACATTCATAGAACTTTCTAATAGTCCAGCATATTAGATAGTTTGGCATTACACCTCAGTTCCAAAAGTAATATTAACTATTGCACTTTTGGAATTGAGTACAATAATTAAGCACTTTTACAGTAATAGTTTTACTTTTTCTGTAAAAAACCAATAATTAAAGACAAATTATCTATGTCTCAAATATTCATAACTACTGTAAGATTATGGCATACCTTTATGGAAAAATAATGTCACCATAATAATGTAATTTTATTACCAGGAAAAAAAATTAATAAATTTTCATAGATAATTTTGTCAATTTTATATAAACTTTAACTAATAATAAAAATTCTTAATTTTTTTAATTATTATTAAAATAATTTATTTACCATTTGGACCATATTTTTCCTGATATTTTCGAACCTGTTCGTCTGATAAACCTTTTTCTAAATCTGTTCCAAAATAATCTGATACTTCTTTCCAAGTTTTTGCGTGTGCCAATTCCATAATTTTATCCTTATTTACACAATATATTAAGTCTTATAAATTTAAAAAATTATATTTTTTTATATTATTAATTTTTATAAAATTATTTTAATTTTAAATTTATTATTATTAAATATAATTTTGAATTTAAATAATATAGATATATTTATATTTAATAAAGTTATGACGTCACAATTAATAATTAACAGTATTGTACATCAACACAATATGCAATAATAAAATTATCACACATTATGATAATTATTATAATATAAAGTAAATTATGCTATAATCATTTACAATATCTTCTGACAAGGAAATATGTAACAGCAAAAATAAATTAATTTTACTATATTACTATTATAGTAAAATTAATTCATTATATGCTATTACAGTGGATTCTCAATTTTACAAACTCATATGGACCCTCAAAAAAGTTTGTAAATTGGAATGGCATTAATTAAACATTACGGACTTTTTGGGACTAACTAAATAATTTGTAAATTGGAGGTTTGTAAAAATGCAAACCCACTGTATACATTATTTCTGTATTATATATACCTTCCCTCAGGGCAATAAATGTATGTGCACATATGCAATTGAAGACAGATAGCATAGAGCAGTGGTTCTCAACCCTTTTTTTCCCCGGGCCACATACAAATAAATGTATGTGCACATATGCAATTGAAGACAGATAGCATAGAGCAGTGGTTCTCAACCGTTTTTTTCCCTGGGCCACATACATTTGTTTGCTTCATTAAGCAGGCTGCAACATGCTATATCAGCAGTTGGCAACCGATTGGTATCATGTGGAAAAAAATTTTATGAGTGCATCAGGAAAGACCTAGCAAATAAGGAAAATTCTAATTTTTGCAATTTTGAAAAAAATTTTATGAGTGCATCAGGAAAGACCTAGCAAATTAGGAAAATTCTAATTTTTGCAATTTAAAAAAAAATTTTAATATCAGAATTATTATTATTTTTTTGGCATGTGAGAGAAGAATTCCATGCTTTCATTAATTTCATGACTGTGCATTCCAGGCCTCACATAAAAGCTTGCCAAACTGCAGGTTGAAAATAGCTGGCATAGAGGGTAAAGCAAGAGTCTAACATAGTGGATGAAGCAGCAATGTAAGGGAACAGGGACTGGATAGGAGATATAAAAACTTAAAGGCAATTAGAAAAACTAGAAATAGATTAATAATAAATAGTGAGTATAGATTAAAATTAATAACAAGGTCTAATGGGAATAAAATTAAATAAATTGTGAATTACTTTAAAAAATTAACAAATAATGAGTACAGATCGAAAATTAATAATAATAAATAGTGGGAAAAGATTAAATTCAGTGTAATGTTATACTACTTCCACTCTCCCTCTCCGACTCACATTAGACCAGCATAGGGAAATAATCATTTACAACCTTTCAGATTGTTTTCATGAAGCACGACATAGGAATATAGTCCTCAGTCTCCAGCAGCACTGGAAATTCTGGTCATAGCAGCTATTAGATATGGAAGGTGTAGGTACTAAGAATACCTGGGTAGGGACTGGCTGCCTTCAATTATTGACCTTGCTACATATAATGGATGATCCCTTTCGACAGAAGACCACCTATAGGAACTGGAGAATGAAACAGAGACCAATTGGCACCTCATTGGATTCAGCAAAAAAGAAAAGGTGAAAATTTAACAGAACTTCGAAGCAGACATCTCTTTTATTACTGAGGGGATGAAATCAATATTAATGGAGGAATAAGATTTCTGATTCACAAGGTCATCAAGGATATCTACTATATGCTATTTTGTAGCTACAGGCTTTCTTAATTATCTTTTTCATTCCAATAACAGATTTATTATAGCTCATTTTTTTTATTTACTTTCCTTTCCTGGCTGTTGTTATTTCTTTTTACTTCCTCTTTGTGCTGCTTGAATAATGCCTTTAAGAAATTATTATAAATTTTGGAAATCTTTACTGTCACTTGTCTAACTCTGAGTTGCTGCTGAAACTGGTGAGGTATATACATATACCTCATAATCTTTACTGTCACTTGTCTAACTCTGAGTTGCTGCTGAAACTGGTGAGGTATATACATCATATACCTCGTCAGTTTCAGCAGCAACTCAGAGTTAGACAAGTGACAGTAAAGGTTTCCAAGATTTATAATAATTTCTTGAAGAAGGCATTATTCAAGCAGCACAAAGAGGAAGTAAAAAGAAATAACAGCAGCCAGGAAAGGAAAGTAAATAAAAAAATGAGCTATAATAAATCTATTATTGGAATGAAAAAGATAATTGAGAAAGCCTATAGCTACAAAATAGTATATGGTAGATAGAACACAATCATTAGGTCTATAAGAAACAACAAGGATAAACAAGAACAGGAGAAATTAAACAGGTATATGTGGTATTGTTTAACAAAGATATGATGAAAGAGGAACTATATGTAAGCTATATCTACAGATGCCTGAAAGATAGTTCATTTGCAATATGAAATATTTTCCTACTATCGTGCTGTTAGTTTTGTTTTCTAAAGTATTTTTGGCAGTGTAACAGAGTTAAAAGGTAGAATAACTGAATGCAATAAAGATGTGGAGAGAATAGAATTGAGCATACCCTCAGTAAGAAGAGAAGCTTCATGTAACAATAATTTTAAATAGGACAAAGCCATAATAGTTAAAAGAATAGATGATAACAGTAACACAGATGTGATCTACATATACAGAGAGAAGTTAACAAAAAAATTTAATGTCACCTAACCAGAAGATTTGAGAACTGCCTGATAATGAAATGCCAAAACTAACTAGAACACACAATTTAGCAATAAATTCATGGAATTGTATATTACAAAAGAACTATAAAATAAAGCATACTCATCAAAAACTTTTTGTTAGTACAGTGCCTCACAATTCAACATTAAACTGTTGCCGAACTAATGTCAAATAAAGAAACTGTCGAATTGCGGAACAATATTTCCCATATAAGACTATGGAAAATAGATTAATTCATTGTCACACTCCCATCCCACTCACCTAACTAATGAGCAAGAGAGATACAATATATTATTTACTTTACTATACATATTTTATTATTGTATAACACATTAAATTACAAAATGCACTATTTTATACATAATATACTCAATGTATTAGCCCTTCGATGTTGGAATAAAGTCTTCTTTATCCTGTTCTACCTTTGAATCTGTGAAACCAGGCTCAACTTGCTTTACATTCCTCAGTTTGATCTGAGATACATCCTGGAGTTTTCTTCTGCAATTCTTTGAAAATTAACTTAGCCTTCTCATAGATCATTGTCTGAGTTATTGGATCTCTCTTCATTTGTCTTTATCTAATTCAAGTAAGAAGCAACTTTTCTATCTCTTCACTGATTAAAGATCTATTCTTGTCAGAAATCTTCATTGCTCCAGCAGATATTCAAGCACCCACAATCTCTCTGTTGCAAAATGTTGCCAAATTGTCCTAGGAATGACATACTCTTGAGCTATATCTATAATTATTCTACCTTTCTGCACATTATCTATGCTCGATCAAGTTTTCTTCTTTCTTGAATTATTTCTCTGTTCACTTCTCTTTGAACCTATCTCTAAATTTCACTCAAGAAAATAATAACTACAGATGCATAAATTTTATTTTCTGAAAAATGCAGAAATTAAAACCAACAAATGGCAAACACCAAAGCAGCCCAACAAGAACTGACAAATAACAAATGATATCACACAATTCCACGCATGCGCATGTGCCATCCCTTGAAATCCAACTGTCAAATTGTAAGGTACCACTGTATTAATATTTGTATGTATTTTTAAATAAGAACTTATAAAAATAAACAGAAAAAAATATATAAATTAAATAATTTATATATACAATAGAAGCTGCTTATTGTAATTGCGGATATTGTTATCAAAAATCTACGGTCCTGCATATTAAAATGCATTATGAAAACTCCATTTATAGTAATCAGAATTTCAGTTATTGTCATCAGAATCGATACATCCACTTATAGTAATCAGAAATTCGGTTGTCATCATCAGAATCGATACACCACTATAAAATACCGCATTTAAAATAAAAAAAATCTCTGATAATACTAAAATATTGGTTAAATCTATTAAAATAAACAATATTATTTGTTAATAGTTCATTTATTTCTTCATTTTCACTGAAATTTAGTCAAAAAACAAGAAAATCCAAAGATAAACACTTGTCCACCATTTTAAAATAACACAGATTTGACTAAATGGAAAGATATGATTTGTGTATATTTTTTAATTAATAATTATTAGAACGATGTAAGTTTTTGATTTAATAAAATTCATTCAGATAAATATGACTACTTTTCAAAACTTCACAGTGTCTTTAGGTGGTTTTACCGCATATCTTTCCCTTACGAATGGCACGGCCTTACTGTTGCTAGATCTTGTGATTTTAAATTTTTTTCAAAACTTCACAGTGTCTTTAGGTGGTTTTACCGCATATCTTTCCCTTACGAATGGCAAGGCCTTACTGTTGTGCTAGATCTTGTGATTTTTAAATTTTCTTTTTTTGATGACAAAATATATACAGGTAGGCCTCGATTAGTGCGAATAATTGGTTCCATGAATTTCTCGCACTATTCGAATTCACACTATTTGAAGTATTAACTATATGTAAAATATGGTAATTGGTTCTTGCTTTGTGAGATTCCTTCCATTAGCTAACCTCATGATGAAAAACCACAATACTAACTTAACACTGATTGTTTAAGAAATATTTATTTTCATATTTTACATTGCTGTTCATCATCTAAATTAATAACTTACCAAGAATTGCATCTCATACCATCATCAAACCAACCGCCAAATCGAAAGCGGAAGTGGAGCACTGCTTTTATGTCGCTTAATCACAATCATTTTTTGCTCTAGCGTAATCACTAATCTCTTCTTTTTTTCGTTTCCTGTTTTATTGTTAAATTGTTCTTCTTTTTATCCATTTAGATACTTTTTAAAGAGAAAATTCTGTACTATACTGCATGTATACGATACAAAGCTAAATAATAGTACAATATTTTGCTGAGAAAAAAAATTTTTTTAAATAAAAATTGATATTTTACGAAATTTAGAAATATTTTACAATTTATTGTCTATTGGATTTAGGCAATTTGCTGAATTCTAAATCTTTTGATTAAAAAATAGATAAATTAAACTTTTAAACAGATGCACAAGTTAGATATCATCTAGAAAACATCAATCTCTTTTAAACAATAAAGACTGAAGAATGAAAATGATGATGGTTTGCTTTGGTCTTAGGAAAAAAAATAAACAAAATTTCAAAATTTGTTCCTAGATGGAAACACGGGTATTGAATGTATAAATAACAGTGTCATGCTATACACCAAAGAGTTGTGGACATGTTAGATACAGTTTTGCTGAGAAAAAAATTTTTTTTTAATAAAAATTGATATTTTACGAAATTTTGAAATATTTTGCAATTTATTGTCTATCGGATTTAACAGTGTCATGCTATACACCAAAGAATTGTGGACATGTTAGATACGGGAATAATTTTACATTGAATTGAATTTGTTTGCCTTATTTAAAATGGGGTTGGTCAACAGTGCATTAAATAAGAAACTACATATGTTTGTTATATTGTATCGCTATTTTATAACAAATGCTTTATATCTTCAGAAATATCACGTGATCTTGCAGCATGGAGTTAATAGCCTGAAATATGAGGCAATGCTTTATATCTTCAGAAATATCACGTGATCTTGCAGCATGGAGTTAATAGCCTGAAACATGAGGGTTATTCATTTTTTGGAATTTGAATCAAATTTTTTTGTAAACTTTTGTCATTTTATTTATTCTTAGGGAAGTCATCTTACTATATTAAAAGTTCAGGCTGCATCAATAAAAATTATGGTGGCAAGAATATAGTTAAAAATTACTCAAATTTTCTACAAATGAAAAATAAAAACATTAATGAATTTGCTTGAAATAGTACAAATGCATACATATAAATTGGACAGTGCAAATAATTTCAAAGCAGTATAGAAAAATCATTTAATTTATACAAATTAATTAGATATGGACTTATATTAAAACTATTGAAAAAAATGCTTACCTCATTCTGATCAATCTCATCCAAATTTTCATCATCATCTACTTCATTGAAATCATCATCACCAACACTGAATAAACAATTTACTTAAATTTTAAATCTATTTTTAAATTTAATAAGATAAGAATCAAATTTTGACTGCTACCACTTATATATTGTTAACACTCATACATATTGTTAACATGGTGCAAATTTTAAAAATACAAATCATCCAATAGATTGAATGCTAGCTAGAATATATTTCTCATGGAATTAGAAAAATTTGAATTTTTTCAAACTGATCAAAAACTAATGTAATAGCTACGGACAAAATGATTAGATGATATTTTGAATATATGGGAGTAACAAATAAACTAAGTACATTCATGATGGACAAATGAAAATTGTAAATTTAGAAACTATTTGAACAATTACATTTTCATGAAAAAATTGTTATTTAAAAATACAGTATTGTAATTTTATTAATAAAATGTATATAATTACCCCAAAAATAAATAAAAAACCATTTTATATATTATATAAATTAATAATAGTAGAAGTAAAGTATTGATGTTTAATTATTGTGTGATTAATAAAATCATTTAATTTATACAAATTAATTAGATATGGACTTATATTAAAACTATTGAAAAATATGCTTACTTCATTCTGATCAATCTCATCCAAATTTTCATCATCTTCTACATCATTGAAATCATCATCACCAACACTGTATAAACAATTTACTTAAATTTTAAATCTATTTTTAAATTTAATAAGAATCAAATTATTGATTAAAAATTATTATGACTGCTACCACTTATATATTGTTAACATGGTGCAAATTTTAAAAATACAAATCATCCAATAGATTGAATGGTAGCTAGAATATATTTCTCATGGAATTGGAAAAATTTAAATTTTTTCAAACTGATCAAAAACTAATGTAATAGCTATGGACAAAATGATTAGATGATATTTTGAATATATGGGAGTAACAAATAAACTAAGCACATTCAAGATGGACAAATGAAAATTGTAAATTTAGAAACTATTTGAACAGTTACATTTTCATGACAAAATTGTTATTTAAAAATACAGTATTGTAATTTTATTAATAAAATGTATATAATTACCCCAAAAATAAAAAAAAACCATTTTATATATTATATAAATTAATAGTAGTAGAAGTAAAATATTGATGTTTAATTATTGTGTGATTAACACTATTATCTGATATGAACAAATTATAAAATATTATATTATAAAGTAATATAAATGAAATTGATATTCTGATAAGTTCAAAATATTCTGATAACATCTTAAAAGTATCAGAATTATTTCTTTATCATTATTATAAATTTTATTAATAAATATAAATTTTTGTAATGTTTTCCCTGTCAAGCCTAAAATGCATTCCTATTTATCATACACAAAACTACTGTTTTCACAACAACCTTTTACCAGACAGAGAGAACAATCTGAAACTTAAAAAAAGAAAAAAAAAATTTGTCATGAAAATGTAACTGTTCAAACAAACAAGATTACCACTATTTATATACAAAAGAAACAAATCCTATTGTTTAAGCATAAATCTCATCTTGTATAAAAAGAAAAGGACTAAAGCATAAGTTTAACAGTATATGCATAATTCTTTACCTGAAAATCTTTCTACAAAGATATTATTGCAACTTTTAAATGAGATATAGGATCCTACTGTAGAAATGCAAACTTCTGATTGAAATTGTTCCAATCATACTGAAATTTCATGTTTTTCTACCATGGGACACCAATGAAACATGAATCCAACCTTTCAATTCTTTCAAAAACAGCCATCATCTCTATTTCTTATAAATCACTTTTACTCTAAATTCTTACTATTGACATGTTTCATTCAATATTAACAACTTCTACTGACAAATTCATTATATTATTTCTGCATGTTTTTGATCAATATATAATAGTGGTAATCTTGTTGGATGGAAGCTTGAAAAATGTTGTATCATATATAGATTTTAAAGGAGGTAAAAAAAACATTTGTGTTTCCTTACAATTTAAATGGCATATATGAAATAATCACTTGATCTTGGGAACACAAGATTTAAAGGAGGTAAAAAAAACATTTATTTGTGTTTTTTTACAATTTAAATGGCATATATGAAATAATTACTTGATCTTGGGAACACAAGGTACAGTGGCTGATCGGTTAATGAACATAATCCGTTCCAAGACAATGTTTGTTAACTGATCATCGATTTACCGTAGGTTTTTATGGGAATTTGATTAATTCGTTCTGGAGACTAAAAAAAACAAATAAAAATTATATAATTTCTTACTACATTTATATGTAATAACAATAATATATACATATATAGTCTTGCATTTTAATCGATTATGTTTATTTTCCATTAAAGAGTCTGTCCAATATTGATTGCTTTTCTCAATCCTTCGGGATTTTTCGGTAGTGATTAATAGCATTGTCATGGTAGAGATCCCCAAGCCTTTTAACCTCAACCTGGTATGGGTACCATTCTAACACCAAAATATTGTAAAACCTCTCTCTTACCTTCTTTAATAAATCTTTGAATTGTTTTAAGTTGTTTCAGAGTTCATTTTAATCAGGAAAGACTACTGTTCCCCCATCCTTACTCATAAGTCCACGAAAGTGCAAGGCCTAAGTCTGTCATTCCGTTAGGTTAGTTAAGCCACCATATCCTCGTGAGATATTTTTAACTGGTGGCGGCCACTTATAGAGCTCATCACAGGCTTGCCAACACCATGATAGGGTCAACCAGATGGTTGAAGAATGAGGTCCAATGGGTCAGGCCCGGACCCCTCTTGAAAAATTGGAGGAGTGAGACCTGGATCTTCCAGGATGATAAGCCACAGCTTTACCACGCAGGTATCCGGCTCACCTGTCATTCCGTCAGTCCGCGGGTCACACAGTTTGTTCTATGAAGTGTTCGTTATCCGAACATAAAAATCTCTCATGAAAGTGTTCGTTATCCGATTTGTCCGTTATCTGAACTGTTTGTTAACCAATCACCCACTGTACAAATTTTCAGTATTTTTGATCCTATTAAATTAATTATATCACTGAGTCATTAAATTTTACTAGTCTGTATAATTGTGTTAATCATATCATTTTTGTCTTTTATTCCCAAATTAATCTCTTGTAATCTTCTTTATTAGCCACTTGCTGCAGTTTTGTAGTTTTGCATTAAATGCTAGTATATTTCCTGACTATTGAATTTTATAATTTTTGGCATATGAATTACAAACTTCCTTTTTGCTGCCATTCAACATAACACTCCTTTGATTTGTATTATGAATGAATTTTTCTGCAAGATATTTTTAGCAGAATGATCATACCTTTAATCCAGTGGTGAGCTGTAGGTGGCTCATGAGCTCTTTGTTAAATTTCTCTCTAATTTGTGAGCCCCTTGTTCTTTTTGTGTTGCTTGTTTATTTATTCTAAAAAAAACGAGTTCGTTTTAATCAGGAAATACTACTGTTCCCCCATCCTTACTCATAAGTCCACGAACGTGCAAGGCCTAGGCATGTCATTCCATTAGGTTAGTTAAGCCACCATAATCCTCGTGAGATATTTTTAACTGGTGGCGGCAACTTATAGAGCTCATCACAGGCTGGCCAACACCATGATAGGGACAACCAGTTGGTTGAAGAATGAGGTCCAATGGGCCGGGCCCAGACCCCTCTTGAAAAATTGGAGGAGTGAGACCTGGATCTTCCAAGATGATAAGCCACAGCTTTACCAGGCGGGTATCCGGCTCACCTGTCATTCCGTCAGTCCGCGGGTCACACAGTTTGTTCTATGAAGTGTTCGTTACCTGATTTGTCCGTTATCTGAACTGTTCGTTAACCAATCACCCACTGTACAAATTTTCAGTATTTTTGAACCTATTAAATTAATTATGTCACTGAATCATTAAATTTTACTAGTCTGTGTAATTGTGTTAATCATATCATTTTTGTCTTTTATTCCCAAATTAATCTCTTGTAATCTTCTTTATTAGCCACTTGCTGCAGTTTTGTAGTTTTGCATTAAATGCTAGTATATTTCCTGACTATTGAATTTTATAATTTTTGGCATATGAATTACAAACTTCCTTTTTGCTGCCATTCAACGTAACACTCCTTTGATTTGTATAATGAATGAATTTTTCTGCAAGATATTTTTAGCAGGATGATCATACCTTTAATCCAATGGTGAGCTGTAGGGGGCTCACGAGCTCTTTGTTAAATTTCTCTCTAATTTGTGAGCCCCTTGTTCTTTGTGTTGCTTGTTTATTTATTCCAAAAAAAAATCACTGTCTTGCTTGTCATAATCATACTTTGACTTACGTTAGTCTTTATCTTCCTCATATATGCATATTTGAATGTACATCTTAAATAGCGGCAATCTGGTAATAATGCCCTCCAAAGTAATATTTGAATGTACATCTTAAATAGTGGCAATCTGGTGATAATGCCCTCCAAAGTAGGGGAGGCAGGTAGAGGACTTACCACACAAGTTTTTTTGAAACATGCAAAGGATGAGAATTGGGTCTTCTCTAGTTTTGTTTAGCTCGGTCAAATGCTTGTGATAATCTAAAATTTAAAGAAAAGAAACCCTTAAGAGAATTTAATCCTAAGCCTTACATAAAAACTTTTTAAAAAAATCATCACTTAGCTTTAGAACCTGCTAGATCAACAGATGTAATAGAAGAAAATAATGTGTGGCAGCTTTTGATATAAATTATGCTGCATAGATTAAATTCTCTTAAGGGTTTCTTTTCTTTAAATTTTAGATTATCACAAGCATTTGACCAAACTAAACAAAACCAAAGAAGACCCAATTCTCATCCTTCCCATGTTTCAAAAAAACTTTTGTGTGGTAAGTCCTCTACCTGCCTCCCCTGCTTTGGAGGGCATTAGCATTTACACATTATCTCACTTGCATAATATAAGAGGAGACTAAGGGTCTCTTATTTTCCTAGTAGTAATCTGCCACACTTCTGACAAATTTCTGTCTTTACTCATGTTTTCCTATATCTTCTTATTTCTTCCTCCATTCTTCAAAGAGATAGACAGCATACTCAAAAGTTTAAACCTTTGAGTAGGCTGTCTATCTCTTTCGATAAAAAAAGTTAACCAATTTACACATTATTTCACTTGCATAATATAAGAGGAGACTAAGGGTCTCTTATTTTCCTACTAGTAATCTGCCACACTTCTGACAAATTTCTGTCTTTCCTCATGTTTTCCTATATCTTCTTATTTCTTCCTCCATTCTTCAAAGAGATAGACAGCACACTCAAAAGTTTAAAACTTTGAGTATGCTGTCTATCTCTTTCGATAAAAAAAAGTTAACTATTTGCTTCTTTATACCATGTTCCGTTTCTTTCCTGATAACAGTATAGAAAACAATTGTTAATTTTGTTGTTAAGTGGATCTCATTCCTTATTCAAACTTGACCGAACACACACTGAAATATAGTTGCTGTAAAAATATGTACCCTGTAAATTATCGTTTCTTTATTGCTAACTCTTCTGTAGTTCATTAATGTTGTTTTCTTTAAGGTAAGATTTTTATAAACATACACACTACGCTTACAGGCTAATGGTATCATTCAAATTTGATTCTTACCAACCATATTACTATCGTAACCCACATTAGAAAAAAATATATAACCTACTCATCCGGTTCAAAATCTTCATCCGCCATTATTTGCAATTTTAGTCGAATAAAGAGAGCGCCACCTATAACAAATTTTTTTTTCTAGAGTATATATGGTCGTAGCCTCAAAACAATTGTTAATTTTGTTGTCATGTGGATCTCATTCCTTATTCAAACTTGACCGAACACACTGAAATATAGTTGCTGCGAAAATACATACCCTATAAATTATCGTTTCTTTATTGCTAACTCTTCTGTTGTTCATTAATGTTGTTTTCTTTAAGGTAAGATTTTTATAAACATACACACTACGCTTACAGGCTAATGGTATCATTCAAATTTGATTCTTATCAACAATATTACTATCGTAACCCACATTAGAAAAAAAATATAACCTACTCATCCGGTTCAAAATCTTCGTCCGCCATTATTTTCAATTTTAGTCGAATAAAGAGCGCGCCACCACGGATAAGCATAAATCATTTCACTTCACTTTTTCACTTAGTTGATTACATAATATAAAGTATAAAGTTCAATAGTGTTCGTCTATCAGTTATAGAGCTATTTATTATTATTATTATTATTATTATTATTATTATTTTTTAATCTAATTTTCATTTTTTTTATACCCCCACATCTATCATTTTCTTGTATCCATAGTTTTTTCGGGAGACCTGATGAAAACGATGAATCAAGATTATACTGTATATATAACAGCAAAGTACAGTATATACTATATAATATTTTATTATTATTATTATTATTATTATTATTATCTTTTAATCTAATTTTCATTTTTTTTATACCCCACATCTATCATTTTCTTGTATCCATAGTTTTTTCGGGAGACCCGATGAAAACGATGAATCAAGATTATACTGTATATATATAACAGCAAAGTACAGTATATACTATATAATAAAAAAAAAAAGTCGAAAATTATGCTTTTTTGCATGCACTGCTTAATGCCCTACACGACGCTCTTCCGATCTCATGCACTGCTTAATGTTATCAATTTGTTATTGTTATCAAAATAGATCAGTCCCAAAGTGATTCTAATAAGCGGCTTCTACTGTATAAAAATAATGTAAAAATTGAATTGAGAAATTTCATAAATAAGTGTTTACTGTTATTAAACAAAGAATAATTGTGTAAAAATTTATTGTATAAACATGTAGAATAGGCAGGGGGCATAATGCAGCACCTAGCTTAAAAGATGGCAAATACAATTGTGGGAGTTCCTTAGCCTGGTGTTTGTGTGTTATTAAAAGAACTAATAGAGAGAGAAATGATTAAGAATGAATTTAATTTAATGAGATTTTTGTTTAGTTATTTATATTTACAATAAAATAAATTAACAACTAGATCCCAAATTAATATAAAAACAAAATCTAAACTAGCTTATAAGACCTTAAAAGAAAATTAATTTAATTTCTTTAATTTTCTTTTAAGGTCCTATAAGCTAGTTTAGATTTTGTTTTTATATTATATTTTCAATATTTAGTGTCCCAAAATAGATAAGAAGTGTGTCCTGACATTCAAGAGATGGCCACCTACCCTTTATTGGCAAGGCAAGGAGGGACCACACTTCTCACACTTATTCTTATATGTCCTTTTATTCATTATTTTCATATATTTTTTGTATTACAAAAATCTACCACACTTCTCACACTTATTCTTATATGTCCTTTTATTCATTATTTTCATATATTTTTTTTTTTTACAAAAATCTTTAAATACATAGTAACCTGTTGTTTTACATAACTTTCGAAAATAGCTGATTACTAAACATTTATGATATTTTGTATTCAAAAGTTTGTATGTAGTTCTATGACCAACTGAGGATGGCCAAAAGAGCTTTTGAATTAAATTTTAACAAATCATAATCCATTATACTAGGGGATTTACACAATTCAAATAATCCTAATCTAGCCAAACTTCCCCCAGCAGTTTATTTTTGAATTAACTACCAAATTAATAATTATTTTTAATTTATGCTATAGTGCCACCATCTTTCGGATTAATAATTATTAATTTAAATTTAGGCTAAGGTTGCGCCATCTATTATTTAATAATTGAACTTTAATTTTTACTAATTTCCTAAAATAAAAAATTTGCCTTGGCCTGGAATTGAACCAGGGACTTCGGGTTACCGTCCCGATGCCTTACCAGCTAGACTGCCAAGGCACCGGCAGATTTTCAATTTCGGGATGTACATAATTTAGATATTATCGGACTTATGCCGACACCAGCACTTGCGGACTAAGGCACCGGCAGATTTTCAATTTCGGGATGTACATAATTTAGATATTATCGGACTTATGCAAACACCAGCACTCGCGGAATGGCTAGACCTAGCCACAAGCCCTCTATGGCAAATCCGGGCAGACAGACTTGGCTCAAGTCAGATAACTAATCGTAATCCATTATACTAGGGGATTTACACGATTCAAATAATCCTGTTTTGGTATTTTACCAGTTCCTTTGCAATGCCATGGGCCCTCTATGGCAAATCCGGGCAGACAGACTTGACTCAAGTCAGATAACTAATCGTAATCCATTATACTAGGGGATTTACGCGATTCAAATAATCCTGTTTTGGTATTTTACCAGTTCCTTTGCAACCCATTAAAAATTTAACATGACCCAGTATTGGGTTGCGACCCAAAGGTTGAGAAACACGGGTGTAGAGAATTTAGATCAAGATGTGAGGATCAAGCTTTGGGACACTTCCTTTCAAACTTGTTTTGCAGTTTGACAGATTTGATTTGTGATTAAAGGATCCATAACAAAAAGAGAAAGGTTCTGTCCCTTACCTACACCCAACATGGAGTCCAACAAGGGAACATGAGATGCAATGATAATTTCATTGCAATGTCAGGGATAGCAGGGTAACATTATATGCAACAAGGCAAGCTGGAAGGGTTGCCTGGTATTCAACTTGTCCAACACAGTGCTTGACTTCAGGCCATCTATCAAAAGATGGTTAAATGGATTGGTGTCAGTTCATTCAACAATTGACCAGTCAATTGACCCAAGGCAAAGGCAGGTCTGGGACTCCTGTTTAGCTAGAGCAGGAACCAAAACAGTACAGATAGGCCTTAAAATATATTTGATATCTTACTAAATATATTAAAATATTATTAGTTTAAGCTAAATTATTTTTTAAAGAAAATTAGAGCGATGGACAAAAATTGTATTTTTATAGATAAAATTCATAAAGACTACTTTTTATATGCATAGTACAGGAACTTAATTTGATTTTTTATATTTAACAATATTTTAACAAAGTTTGCATTTTATAATCTAACGGACGGTATTTTTTTATTTTTATTAAATTAATTAATTGCTCTTGATTTGAGCTAATGTGAAAACTCAAATACAGTGATTTATTGCCATAAATCACTGTATTTGAGTTTAATACAGTGATTTATTTTTTAAAATAAATATTATATAAAAATTAATTAATTGCTCTTGATTTGAGCTAATGTGAAAACTCAAATACAGTGATTTATTTTTTAAAATAAATATTATATTTGCAAGACAATATATTTAACTATCGACATCAAAGAAAACACTCATTTTAAGGAAATAGAAACTACAAATTGCTTAGTTACTTCTTATGAGAATAGCTTTTATTGCTTTTTAATTAAAAGAAAAAAAAAGATTAATATCAGCTCATCTCAAGAATAATGTCGTTTTTTAACATTTAGTTTTAAAAGATATATTAAGGATATAAAAGATATATCACTTATTAATTTAATTAAGTATGTATTCTCCATTTGAATCAATAATACTCTTCCGATGTTGTGAAATATACATTCATGTTTAGACAAGCCGAGACCTGTTTGAACAAGTACAGTATTAAAAAAAAAACTGACATTACTTTCGGATGACTTGATAATTTAATTAATAATTAATAATAATATTTTTATAATATAATATAAAATAATTAAAATTATAAATTTTTTTCGAAACATACATCGAATGGTTTTAGTTTTCTTGATTTGTTAAATTTTATTAATATTTTTGCCATTTTTATGTTTCTGAAATTTCTATAAGCATAAACAATTTGTGAAAAGGACTATCCTATCTACCATGATGATTAATTAATCGTGTGTAGCTATGGTTGTCGATAGGAATCACGCTATATTACTGATAGACCACGAGTTAAGATCAAAGTAAATCTATGGAGGACCACAATATAAAACTAGCCAGATACACTTTTGACATTTTTTTCTCCCATAATTTTCGCAAAAAAAGAATTCATAAACAAGAATTTTAATATTATCAATCAATAAATATTGTTTTGCTAATTTTATCTCTTAAGTTGTTAATTAAAATAAATAAAATTGAATCCATCTTTAAACATTATTTAATATCAAATATTATTCTCCTTAAATATAATTATTTTTTTCATAATTTTAGCTACTACAGTTATCTTAATTAAATTTAATTTCGATAGTTATATTTTTTAATATTTCTTTTTAAATTAATTTAATAATAATTTCGTTTTAAATTAAAAAAAAAAAATAATAATTTTTTTCTCGGTGACTTAGCTTGATATAAAAACCATACATCAAGCAAAACACAGTACTTTTTTAATCATCAGTGAAAAACTAAAGCCTTGTCGCCATACTTCATATCTCGCTTCAATATATGTCTCCCGCTTCACTGCTCCATATCGCTAGAAAAAAAATATATGATATGTGAAGAGTTTACGGCTCATAGTTCTAACTTCTTCAATGATATAACAAACTTTTAGAACCATATCTGATGATAAAAAGTATATAAGTTACGATACGAGTCTCTCATATCGGAAACAAAGAATTTTGAATGAGAAAATTGACATATAAACAACCTTTAAAAAAGCGGTCCGTCTTCCATTTTTGAGCTTATAAATCGTGATTTTTATCGATTACAAGTAGGGGAAAACTTTTTTCTTCTCATATTTTTAACGGGTCATATTTTAATGGGGATAATTGTTATCGTATCGCATTGCAGTTTAAGATATGAAGACATCAAGGTATTATTACATTAATGGCAACTGGTCGTGCAAATATAAAAGGTAAACGATAATTGCACGTATCATAGTTTGCCTTTTTACTCCTACTTTCGATCGGTGTTCAGATTATGCTTTTTTTTTTTCTCTTTTTTTTTTCTTTCCGAATGTGTTTCACGCAGAGCATCTTTGTCTTCGGATTATGCTTTTTTTTTTCTCTTTTTTTTTCTTTCCGAATGTGTTTCACGCAGAGCATCTTTGTCTTCTGTACTTCGCTCGCGGTCATTTGAGTTGGTGTTGAAGTTTTCGCTTCTTCCTTTCTTCTGAAAAAGACTGATTAATCAGATGCGAAATTTTTCAGCAGGAGCGTGACGCAATGTGGAATGCCTAATGTAATTTATTTGCAGGAAGTTTTAATTAATGTCGTTCGTGACGGACTTTAAGATTTATGATAAATCAAGGAAGATTACAGACTACACAAAATTGAACCTTTTTTTTTTTCTTTCTTTTTTTTGTTTATTATCCAAAAGAGGAAGAAAAAAAATGGTTAAAAAAATTTTTTTTGCATTTATCGGTGGGTTTGCTACTCTATTGTTGTTTAAATTTTTTGTGCACACAAAGGAGAGAGAGCGATACACGCAAATTTATATTATCGAGCGAAAATCGTTGTTAATCATAATTAGTAATTAAAGAATAAAAAAAAAAACAACGATTGATGTTATCATAGCTTTTAATAACTGCACATTAATAATCATGTCTTCAATTTATCTTGTTAACAGTTAAGATGCTTGTGTACAACACGAAAAATATTCGATCCGACATATTATAGTCCCAGCTTGTCGAGAAATCCGTGTAAAGTGTTGGCTATCATCATTAGTTAATCAAGTTTGCAAGGTTTTTTTTTTTTTTTTAATTCTTTCAAAAGGATTCTCTGTCATATTATTGACACTAATTCACGTATATTCGGTTAATTAATTTAAAAATTGTTGCATTTATTCAGTTAATAAAAATCAAGTGCTGACATTTGTCACTTCTTTTTCGCATTCGGTCGATAGAAGATTTTTAACTTTCGTCATCCCAAACATCCTTGAAAGTCGCTCACGACAGAATTCTTTACGCTTATTTATATTAATAACTCCCAATTTTTAATGTGAATCGGTCTCACAATACGATATATGGTAGTTTAAAAACAGTCAATGCAAACACGATAGAAAAAAATAATAATAATAATAATAATAAGAGTTACCTTTACAAATTCTTGGATATCGTTGGCAGATTTACGTATAAAAAGTATTTTCTATAAAATAAAATTAAGTTTTTTTTAACTGGAGTAACTAAAAATTGCAAATATAATTTGGTTTACAGGAATATGGTTATAGAATATTAATTTTTTGCACTGATGATAACAAGTATTATTTTTTCCTGCTGATTATGAAAATATGCAAATATGGCTTGCATATCCTTACATTTTTATAAAGTAACGGTACAGCTATTATTTACAGAAGTGCTAAACTGTTTTCATTGAGTGGAGTGACTAAAAAATGCTTAAAGTAAGTAGCAAATATAATTTGTTTTGCAGTAATATGGTTACAGAATATTTGTTCTTGCATTGATGATAGCAAATATTTTTTTATTCTGATTATGGAAAATTGCAAATATGGCTGGCATATCTTTACATATTTATTAATTAACAGTTGCAAATATTATTTATAGAAGTGCTAAACTGTTTTTGCATTGAGATTTATGATCATATAGAAATTTTTTGAATGTTTTCTGTTTGCAAATCTCTCAATTTTGTCTCAAATTAAAATTTATCCAGTGATAGATTGCAAACATCTTTCAGCAAATTAATCCTTTAAAATAGGTTTTTTTTTTATTGTTTTTAACATTAATTTTAATTTAAATTCTCCTGTTTATCGTAAATATTGATATTTATAATACTAATTGATTATCGCGATATTAAACCGTGAAAATAATAACTTCTTAGAGAAAATTATGTTGCATAAAGTGTTATTTCGATACTTAAATAGCTGTATAATTCGAAACAATTGATGCTTCTTCAATACTTTTAACATTTGGAGTGATTCATTGAGAGAATTGCTCAACGGTTATTAATTTCGCGCGTGTTGCTAAATTGTTAATTTTTTTTTTTTTTTCACATTTTCGGTTGACCACATCCTAACGAAACATAAAAATGGCAATTTGTGTGGTTATAAGTCTCGTAAGAATCGTTAATCAGTTTCCAGGGATCACGGTTTGAGTTTGAGATGCGCGATTGGGAGTCGGAGTTTGGACACCTCCCAGTTAAAAATCGCGTTATTAGCGAATGATGATCGCAATTAAACATGATCGGCGTGCATTCGTCGAAAAGTTTCAAGGTTTTTTCCGTCGATGGCGCTGCAGTTTGCGACGATGGCTCCGCCAACCGTTCATTTGCAGTCTATGTTTGGCTAGAAGAGGTGCAACACATACCGATGCTTTAGATGGCCGGTTTTCTAAGCCGTAGTTACGCGCGATATTTCGACGGTATTTGATGATGTACAAGGATAAGTGTCACCTCCCACGTACAAAACCTATAAGATGACTCAATCTGCTCGGTTATATACAGATCCACATTCTGTACGTGCGACAGTTGTGACACTGGGGTTGCCGGTTTTCACTACCATCGCCTATATTTAGAGGAAAAAAAAAAAAGACATGAAAGCCCAGTCCGTCGTTGACATAACATTGTTTCTGCTATTGCTGGTGAGTTTTTTTTTTTTCTTCTCTTCGTTTCTTATCGACCAATTTCTTGTTTTATTGACGTAAAAGTCAGCCATGAAACTGTATCGGAATTGAGGCTGAACGTTAGACTAGCCAAGAATCGATATAAGAATATTTAATCGATGAAGTTTAAATAAT
Organism: Olivierus martensii; assembly: GCA_000484575.1. Lineage (NCBI taxonomy): Eukaryota > Metazoa > Arthropoda > Arachnida > Scorpiones > Buthidae > Olivierus > Olivierus martensii. Next base: position 45,013 of record AYEL01049159.1, on the reverse strand, counting down.
AATTTTTAAATAAATAAAAATAAATAAGCAAACAAATAACTACTACTCATCGAAAGATAAATCTTTTAACTATTTTTCTTTTTATTTTATTTTATTTTATTTTATTTTTTGCATTATCTAGTGTAAACTTTCTCCTAATCTTTTATTTTTGCTATTTTCCTGTGATTTTAAATCGTAAATTCTTCCGGTGAAGAAATAGTTAAAATAATCATTTATTTTTTAAATTTTAATGCTCGTTTTGATTCTTATACAAGACTGTTACGTCTCTTAAGTGATACTTACGCAAGATGGGCGTTAATGCGTAACGAATCCAGGAAAACATAGGATAAACCCCATAGACTAATAGTAAAGGGTTACTCAACATCGGAGAAAGGTTGTTAGCTCTCAGAAAGCTTCTTTAAAAACTTTTTTTTTTAATATATTACCATTTCTTCGCTTTAAACTCATATTTTTTCTCGTTTAAAGTATTATGCATTAAAAATTAAGAGTTCGCCGATGAAATGATGGTGCGCTGATTAAAAATTATGAGCAGTTAGACTCGTTCAATTATTTTAAATCGTTTCTGTTCGGTCATTAAAAAAAAGTCTAATATAAAACGGAATAAAGCCAAAGTAATGTATATCTGGCTAATTAGGGTGAGGGAGAAATACCTTCTGTTTTTAAACTTGTCCTGGTGCCAATAGTTCGTCATTTTGGCGGACAATACAAAACTATACCAACAGAGTTTTACTTTAAAAGATGTTCGCGAACAACTTATTATATCGATAACTTTACTTCCCTTCAGAGAAAATCTTATATGGTTGCAGATGTTTTTAGTAGTAACGTTTTTAATGCGATAGGAAACCGCGATGAAGTGTATAGGAAACCAATACTTGTTATATTCGTTTCTCCAATAACGCGTTACGTAGATGAACTGTATTACCAGGGTTTCAATTTATTTGCGAGTTAGTTTTTCTCGTTGACGATTATGTAATGGCTTCTAAGAATTAGCCATCTACTAATGTCCTTGACACTTTAAAAAAAAAAAGCTGTGTAAAATTGCCTGACAGTTTAAAAAGGAAATATTTGCCTGCGAGTTAGCATTATTGATATTTTTCGATAGCAAAACTTTTTTTTTTTTTCCTGTTTGCAGATTTGTTGCAGATTTAAATAGGTTTCAGCTATGAAATTATCTTCGAAAGAGAGAAAAATTAATCGATTTTTTATTGCTCTAATTAAATTTTAATCGTAAGAGAACGAATATTCTCTGTCAATAGAAGAATATCCAAGTTTCTAAGATTTCTAATAGATTTCTTGAGGTTTTAATATATAAGATTTCTGCTGATTGTTCTCAGAAAATGCAAATTTTAATCGTAAGAGAACGAATATTCTCTGTCAATAGAAGAATATCCAAGTTTCTAATAGATTTCTTGAGGTTTTAATATATAATATTTCTGCTGATTGTTCTCAGAAAATGTGTGGAACATCGTAGAATGCAATAAATCGCATTAAATGATCTAAAAATGAGATGCGGTTATCGTCGATGCAGATCTAAGACGACTTTATTTTTCCGTAAATAATTTGTAAATATCGTTGCATTTTATTGCAAAAGTCTTTCATTCTTTATCATCTCATATTAAAAATAAAAACGGAGAAGGAAAAAAAATAATAGAGTATTTTCAATAAGTAATTTCAGGAGCGAAATATTAATTATGGCCGAACAAAAAAAAAAGAAACCCAGCTTGTTAATTATGCGCCATTTTTCTGGAAGTTTTCAACATTTTCTAATAAAAATAGAACTTTTTCAAGTTTTTGATTAGAAAAGTCGTATCATTATATATCAAGAAAATAATATATAGCTCTATTTTTCAGCAATATTTACTTCGTCATTTTTTTTTCTTCTTTTTCTTCTTCTTCTATATATTTGTTCTTTCAGCAAATACATACTTCCGCAATCTTTCAGTATTGATTTTTCCAACATAAATTATATTTATTGCTTCTAGAAATAGTCTTTTGTAAGAGAAACTAATATTAAAATTCTATATCTCAAGTATACTTACCGTGCATAAAAAAAAAACTATTAACGTTGCAGGTTTAATTAACATTGATTTATTCTCGAATTAACAGTGCTTCATGCAAAGAATCGGAACTTAATGTAGTAAGAATCGATTGATTACTTAGTTAATAGAATAATTAATGTCATAGTTTAATCCTATACCGTAGCATATGCTGATAAATTATTAAAAAAAAATTTTAACTAATACGAAAAAAATATATTCGAACTGGTAAAATTAGTTTTTGTCGTCCATGTTAATGCAATGCTACAAAACGAGAGATTTTCTAGATATGTAATTAAGTCTTCTAGGAGGTTTGTAATTTTGTACAACTTCCCGCTGGGCTTATAATATGTGCAGATCACAAGAGGGGGAGAGAAAATGGAAGAAAAAAAGAACTAACATGGTATTCCGGCTATATTTAATCTCATTCTTTGTCAAAATAATCTGTCAGCATGCGTTTCGCCTCATTTCTCTCCCGATTGATGTTACTATCTCGCTAGCATTAATAATAATAATGGAACAACTTTTCCTCTTTCTGCTTACTAAAGATAGTTCGAAAACGATTCGGATACCAATTTTAAATATGTAAAAAGTAAAATATCTGACGTTGAAACCGGTTGAATGATGATTGAAATGTAGAAAATCCGGATTGCATTATTTTGGGACGTTCACAGAACTGCATTTTATACGGAATTTTCTCTGGTATTAATATATATCTAGATAAAATAATAATCGAACTTGCAATAGACGTATGCCATGGCAAGATATCATTATTTTAATAGCCGCATTTGCAGAATTTGTAAGAGGTGTGCACCAAAGCGGCAATGAATATGTAAACAGAAGTGTTTAAAAATGTGATTTTTTAATGTTTATCGATTGTCAATACGCGTAAAAAAAAATCGAAACGTTTAACACGGCAAAAGTTCTTCAGAAATTTCTTAAATATCAAAAGGATTAAGATGCTATAAAGTTTGGAAAAAAAGCGGTTTCAGTGAAGTTGCTTCGAGTACGCATCTCTAATCACGTATAATGAGAACTGCTTTCGCTATAATCATCGCACTTTTGTAATTTATGAGTTCTGAACAAATTTTAAAATAAAATTTTGCCTTTTTTTTTTTTTTTTCTTCAGACTGCTGCAATTATATACAGCAGCAAACTTGGAAAATAAATAAATTGCGACTGTTATTATTTCTGTCAAAACAGAAACTCTTTTAAACGAATATTTTCGGTAAAAATGAACGTATAATTATTGTCCATTTTTCACTCTGATAACTTTATTTTTTTATAGAAAAGTTTTTTTTTGATTTATTGTCACTAATCTTAACGTTACCAACAAGTCTTTTTTTATTGCATCACGAATCAATAAAAAAAAAATTTTTAAAGCGAATCGCTTGTCGCTTCTCGCCTCTTAAATTCGCTTCTCGCTTCTCGCCTCTCTTATTTTACGCATATTTTTCTAAATATATATAAAATTCTAAACATTGATGATAAAAAATAAATAAAGTTTTGCATATTCGGCAGTTTAAGTATAAAAAAATGCTCAACTATGCTATAGAATAATGCTTACACATATATATATTTTCAATCGCAGATGCATCTATAACATGTAATATTCATTTTAATATTGTTATAAGTTGTTACTTGAATTATTCATTTATTTCTTATAATTTTCCTTTACGTGAATTGGAAGATTCATCAGAAATATCATCTTTCTTTCTAAATATAATAAATATAAGAAATTTTGTGCACATATTATTGTTAGATGTGAACATTCGGATATTTTATTACAACCGCGTACATGGATTGAATAAAAGTTACATCCTGAAACTGAGAATATCTGTTCGGAATATCTATGGCTTACTTTTTATCTATTTTAGCACCTACCTTATGATAACATGGCCGTCAAAAAAAAAAAAATACCATCTTTTGTTGTTTCTTTCGAGACATATGGCGATTGTTACTGCTAGTACAACCAATCAACGTTTACAGTATAAAATTACGAAAGAGAATGTAAAAATTTATTTCTTTCGAATGCAATAATTCGCACAAATTTAAAAATTTATCAGGTTTATAAAACATAACTTCATTCATAAATAAGCAAGAGTATTTTTAATGTTAAGTAAGAGTAAGAGAGAATAAGAGTATTAAGAGAGTAGGAGTATTTTTATTGTTATCCATATATAAAATATGCATTTAAAAGTTAAGAGAGTAATATTTTTAATGTTAAGTAAGAGAAAGAGAGTAGGAATATTTTTAATGTTATACATACATAAAATATGCATTTAAGAGTTAAGAGAGTAAGAGTAGTTTTAATATTAACACTCTTGTTCTTACTCTTACTTAAGAGAGTAAGAATGTTTTTAATGTTATGCATACTTAACATATGCATTTAAGAGTTAAGAGTGTTAAGAGAGTAAGAGTATTTCTAATGTTAAATAAGAGTGAGAGAGAGAGTAAGAGTATTTTTAATGTTAATTAAGAGTAACAGAGAGAGAGAGAAAGAGAGAGTAAGAGTAAAAGTATTTTTAATGTTAAGTAAGAGAGAGAAAGAGTAATTTTAATGTGTTATGCATACATAAAATATGACATTTAGAAGTTAAAAGAGTAAGAGTATTTTTAATGTTAAGTAAGAGTAACAGCAAGAGTGTTAAGAGAGAGAGAGAATATTTTTTAATGTTTGTATACATAAAAATATGCATTTAGGAGTTAAGAGAGTAAGAATGTTAAAAGAACAAGAGTATTTTTAATGTTAAGTAAGAAAGAAAGAGCAAGAGCAAAGTATTAAGAGAGTAAAAGCATACATAAAATATGCATTTTTAAGTTCTTTAACCGAATAAATTTATTTTTAAAACTATATACAGTATAAATTTCGAGATAAAAATTTTCTTTCGCCTTTTAAAAATTATTTATCGTGTAAATATTAATAAATTTGATTAAAAAAAAAAATAAATTCAAAACTTTCCATGTATTTGCAAGAGTTACGCATTCATTCGAAACGGTCGTAACTAAAAATAAACATATAAAGAATTTTTTTTTAATTAAAATAAAAATATATATTTAAATTTATATTAATAATTATAAAAACAACCGAAATGAGTCACTGGAGACATTTTTTTTTTGAAAATAATTCTCTAACTTCAAAAAAAAAGAAAGAAAAAACTTTCTAATTTTCTATCAAAGAATAAAAACTCATCGATAGTTTTTCGTCCATTTTGTGCATAAAATATTAAGTGCACGGTTTAAAAATAATTAAATATTAATTTAGACAGTTATTAATCGCATTAAACCGATATTTAAAGACGTTTAAACACGAAACACATTTTTATTTTCACGCTTTCTAGAGAGAAAGAGAGAGAGAGAGAGAGAGAATATATGATACGCGTATGCTGGAAAAATAGTTGCAGAAAATATTGAAAATCGAACATTCTCTATTTTTTGCTGATTCTGCACTCTTTAGTTACGAGGAAAAGATTTTAAAACTTCGAATTTAAATGGGTTAAAAGCATGGAATACAATAGAAATGGCCTGTAGCTAGATGCATTATACGGTTCTAGTAGTATATATATACATCAACCATACACATCCGGGTGTAGGCAACCCCCGTGTAATGTCTCTAAGATACGAAGTATGTATGTAATTGGAGTAGAAAGATAATTCGTCTTTAAAACACTAAAATGATAAAAACATTAACCAGACGAAATAACGTGGCCAGATAACAATTCTATAATTATTAAAATGCACATTAAAACGTATAAAAAAAATGGTGGTAATCATTCGTCACGAAAGAAGACAAACTGCGTAAACAAACTTTTATAATAATTGTTGTTAGGATCATACGAATAGAAAAAAATAATAATAATATTTTTTTTTCATCTAGAGTAAATTATTTCCTGCCTTACAAATCCTAACAATCTCAGTTTGTTGACATTTCCAGTGAATACCGAAAACATGATGAAGCACTTAGTAAGTGCGCTGTCGTGTTGCAATAGTAGATACTGAGTAATGTGACAATGAGCGAACAATTTAATTCCATTTGATCCGGAAATCATATTTACTCAATGCACAGAAGACCATACGTCTTTTGAATATTAAAATTTGTCAAAATAAAATATAAATTTAGTTACAACAGGATTGATTTTAATGAAAATTTGTCGTGTTGTTTCTGTTCTTAATTTCCTGACGTGTACACGTTTATAATTAATTTCTCGATACAGAAATGATTGTAATTAACAAAATTTATTAATTATAAACGTCTCTTTATCAATAAAAAAAATTTTTTTGTGTACAAAAATTAAACTAAATCAGTCTAAAACAGAAAAAAGGAAGTTATTGTTCACGACATTTTTTTTGGACGAATTAAATTCATAAAATTATATTTTTTGCTTGCCAGTGTGTTTATAATAATTTAAATTATAAAAAAAAAATATTAATTATTTTAAAAAAACGCGTAAAAATGTGTAATGATGATTATTTATGTCTTTAATGAAGTTTTTCTTACTGTATATTTAAGGCGAATTACGAGAGAATTTTTCTTCGTGATAATTTATTTTTATAATAATAATAATAATAAATGTGTTAAATATCAATATTCATCATTATTATTTTTCTAATTTATTTTAAGCCATTACAATAATGATGTAATGATAATCACGCTAGTACTCTCTTAAGGTGAAGAGGAAAAGAAAAAAAAAGTAAAGTTAAAATCAATAGTTAAAAATTCTGAACAACTAAAACTTTCTCCTCCAATTAACGATATAATGCTTAGATTTTCTTTTTAAATTATCGATTCATGTTTTATTAAGAATAACGCTCCTGTTTAATTTAATTTTTTTTATTTTTAAATTGGAGAGAAGGATAAAATAGTCGAATGATGAAAGTAAAGATAAAAAAAAAAATGTCAGATTCAGCGCTTTGGTTAAAGTTAAGTCGAATTCACTATTTCTGTCTCATTTTATTGCAGCCATTTAAAGAGCACTAATTTTTTTTAAAGATCATATCACTTTTTTCTACTGAAAAAATGTCATTGTAACAGAGCAAGATTTTGAAATTCTGAAGATTTCTTTCCTGTTCTAATGCGCTCTTACTGAAAACTCTTCCATTTTTCGTTACATTCTATAAAGAACACGGAATTAATTTTATTTTTGAGGGATGAAAGAAATTAGCTTTTTTCATACATTGGAAATGTTTTTTTGGAAATATATATATATAACAAAATAAGTATTATGTAAAATTGAAGAGTGTAATTACAAAACACATTCAGTTCATTTTTGTTAATTTTCAGGAGAAGCAAAATATGAATTGAGAAAGTATTTCATATGTGAATGATTATTTGCTACCATGCTACCAGATATCTGTTTCTAATTCATACATGCACTTCTCGGTAGAATCTTGAAATCAGTCATCATTATTTTTTAAATACACAATGACTAAATATAAACACATTAATGGAAACTTGCTAAGTCCAAGGACTGAATGTGTTTTCACCATTCTTCATTAGAGGAAAAACTAAATTATTTTCATTTGGTTTAAGTATTAAAATGGTAAAAAATAAATGAATGAATTTCCCCATTAGTACATTGTTCTCATGGGGAAATTCAAACATTACTTTTATTACTTCATGGGGAAGTTCTTATATTCACAGGGAAGGACCCAAAAATAGTATATTTAATCTTCCAAATTAGGAAACTAAAATTCAGAAAAATAACTTTCCTTTTAACAATAGATAAAAAAATAAAATTCAGAAAAATAACTTTCCTTTTAACAATAGATAAAATAGTCCTCAGAAACTTAAATTTTTAATGTTATGATATCAAAATTCAGAAAAATAACTTTCCTTTTAACAATAGATAAAAAATTCCCCAGGAACTGAAATTTTTAATGTTATGATTTCATTTCAAGAGCCTCTAGCATGAAAATTAATAACCAATATAACAATTTTACCTTTTCCCATAACAACAAATTTACTATAAACTTTTAAACTTTTTTCAATAAGTAAACAATAAGCTAAATAAGTAAGATAAATTGTTTATTCAAAAACATTTTCGGCTATCTATGTAGCCTATCTCAATTCAACTGAGGCAGGCTACATGGATAGCCAAATACATTTCTGAATAAACAATTTATCTTACTTATTTGGCTTATTGTTTACTTTTATTCAATATTTAAAGTACGAAGTATTTCATTATGTAACAAATTTATTGCCTACAGTAACAGCAGTTTGGTTTTTGAATAAACAATTTATCTTACTTATTTGGCTTATTGTTTACTTTTATTCAATATTTTTTTTTTTCATTATGTAACAAATTTATTGCCTACAGTAACAGCAGTTTATTTTTACACCCTGCTGGAAGGATTAGGAAAAAGCTCTGCATATGCACAAAGGACTGGGCAAGTTCTCATCGTTACTGCTCTCTGGACTGAGCAAGTTTTCAAAAGCAAAGCAGGACTCAAGTGTCCTGTACACATCGATTGGTATGGTTTTGAGAACAAACAGGCCTTTAATAAGATAAATCATTTCAATAAGAGTATGTATTTACATCAAATAAAAAAATTATCAAAATGGACTGAACGTGTTTTGGGATCACACTCTTCAATTATAGTATGACTATTACATAATATTCACAGATCAAATATCAGATCTTATTTTATATTACTTGAAAATATTAAAATAAAAATTGAAAATTATTATTATTTTTGATTTTATTTTATAATGATAAATGCTATTTTATTTAATATTTTGGGTAAGTAAATTTTTATTTTTGTTAAGCAAAAAATAAAATAAAATTTGCCTATAATACTATCAATAAAAATAATTTTTATACAGCAAACTTTGATTATCAAAGATTGGATTATCTGGATTATAAACTAACAAAAAAAAAAAAAAATGATTCTTAATTATCAATGTTTTATTTTAGCTATTATATACAAAAATTTTATAAATGTCTCAGATTTGTTTTTTTCTTATTTCTTAGATCAGGGGTGAGCAACCTTTTTAATCAACGGGCCAATTTAATCCAAATCCTATATGTAATATTATTTGGTTTAATTTTAAATCAAATTTGGTTAGTATGTAAAAGTTTGGGCCAATTTAAATTTTAAAATTTTTTTGCGGGCCGCACATAAAGTAACACTCATTAATAATTTACAAAACTTTATTTATAATAAACATTAGAATAAAAAAATATAAAATTTAAAAAAAGTAAAGATTTCATATACAAATTTTAATGCAAAATAAAAACAAACAAGAAAAGAACAGAAAAACGAATTTTCTTGAAATTTTTAATGAGAAATTAAGAAAATAACACAAGAAAAGTATATTTTAAAAATAATATTGATAAACGAATATATTCTTTATGTATGGCAAAAGTGGCTACACATGATAGCGAGATTGATAAGAATGTGTGCAGATAAATTGGCGCAACCATTATTCTTATCCCGTGTGATGATGAGAGGAATATGTTTGTGCAAGAATCAATCTTGCTTGAACGTGTGTAGTCTTTTATGTCAAAGTAGTTTTATTAATTATTAATAGATTAGTTAATGTTATCATCAATAATTTCATTACATAATGGCGTCATAAGGTTAAATTCAACTTTAGGTACATTTCAATTTTTATACGGCCCGCTTCATCCTGAAGATTGTTTATCCGGCCCTCGGCAAAAATAATTGCCTACCCCTGGTCTAAACGTAACTTTAGTTTAGCTTACGCCAAAGCTGAAAAAGAAACCCTGCACGTTTCCAATATATTTTTGAACTTTTCATTAATAAAAGAAACAATCAGTTCTGGAAATATTCGCTTACTTTCCGAATTTCTATATTTTGAAATTATTAAAGATACGGAATTAAAATATATATCATTAAAACTAATCTTTATGTTGAATACCATAAAAATCTATTAATTAGTTCTATAGTTATTACAGAGAAACCATAGAAATGTTTACCATATTCAAACGGATAAATCTATAGGAATTTATATTATTTCAAATTCCACTTTAATGGTTTGACCACACTACTGAATTTTATAAAAATCAATCGAATTGTTCAAAAGTAAATAGAAACTTTGAAGTTCAAATATGTACCATTTTTAAAGGTTGAAAATAAAGAATTATTTATAACTCGATCTTCCTGCCAAAATTTCATGAAATTTAACAATTAAATCAAGATATATTGGGGTATTTAGCAAGTTTTAATATCCGCCGTTTTTAAATGGTTAAAGATAGAGAATTAAATAATACATCATCGGCGTTATATTTAATGGCAGAACATCATTAACAAATTCACGAAAACCTACTATAGTGAATGACTCACATCCAAACAACAAACATTATGGTGATCTTATAAGCTTCACATTCCTTTGGAGAATAGGCTTTTAAAGACATCTGTGATTATCTCATAGAGAATTGATCAAAATTACACATTATCTTTCGTATTTGTAACTTACAAATCAACAAGAAATTATCTAAATAATGTAAAAAGCTTTTAAATCATTCACATTATATTATATTGATTATTCACATAATAATCAACGAAATAATAATAATTATTTTTATTTCAGTTTTAAACAGAATATAAAAAATACTATATAGACAAAATTACAGAAATGCAGTCTGTTACTTATAGCGAATTTTATTAATAACTTTGTTTATAATAAACATTTTTTCATCCAAAGAATAGTATAAAAAATATACGAATCTATATAAAATTATTTCATATTTTATAAAATGATTCAATAATTTTAATCATTATTACAACTATTACAAGAAATCTCATACTGTACACAAAACTTGCAGAAACAATTATTTTAATGAATGGTAAAATATAAATCATAAAAATGTTAATAAGTTTATTTTCCTGACTTTTTCAAGAAGTTTGGTTCACAAAAAATAATTATATATAATTATTTGTCTGTCTGCTCATTTATATCTGGTGAACCAAACATAGCAGAGAATTCAAATTTTATAGAAGCATTATTATTATTCAAAGTGCATGTCTTTAATTTTGGGAGTCTTATGTGCTCCTTTACAAAATATCAGCCATTCAAAACATCAAACGTCATATATCTGAACAACAGTAAATCATTTTAAAAAATCGTAGTTAATTAAATTTAGGCTAAAATGACGCCATTATAGTTATAGATATTTTAAAACAATTGTCTTTATATTATTACATTTCCATCTAAATATTTGTCAAACTATCTGCAAAATATATTAAATATAAAGTATTGCAAAGAATTCAAATTTTAAACAATTATTATTTTTTATCTAAAGTTTACAATTACTAATTTTGAAGTCTGTATGTTCTCCCGTTAAAAGATGGCGGCCATTTAAAATTTAAAAAATTCTGTATGTGAAATTATTGCTGCGCATGAATGATACATAATGCTCTACTCATTTTTAAGAATTTATAACTATTTTTGTAAATCTTTTTATCTATATTATCTATTTTTTCCATGTTATTGCAATATTTTTGATAATTTAAATATATTACCTAATAATGAAAATATAGAATGCTTTGAAATTAATTATTAAATCAATAGTCGAATATATTAAGAGCTTTCGTTGCTACAACAGTAGTCTTTGTAGAATGTTTAAGTATTTATTTTGATAATTATTTGCTCTCCTCCTAATGAGAAAATGCTCTTTGTGAGCTAGATTGCCTTTGCTAATTTGTTAGAGACATAAGATACGTTTCATAGGATACAGGAAAATCTGTAAAGTAATATTATTCTCTATCGATGAACTCAAATGGAAATTATATACAGTCAAACCTGTTTTTAATGCGGTCGGTTTTTGTGCGATATTTTTTTTTTGTGCATTTTTATGTGCAATTTTTTTGTGCAGTATATAAAAAACATTCCATCAAATGCATATAACGAATAAAAATTAATTAAAAAATGTAATTAAAAAAATGTAATTAAAAAAAATAACGCACAAAAACCGACCGCATAAAAACAGGTTTGACTGTAGTTCAATATCTCTCAAACTCTCCAAATAAGTTCAAGAATTTTGTCAAATTACTATATTTATTTCTTCAAATGCATTGAGATCTTTAACATTTCATCTCAAATCTGTTTTCCTGTAATGAAATTTTTATATTATATAAGAAAATATGATAAAAAATTTATTAATATCATATTGACTTTTATATCGTAATCAAACTTGGCTTTATTATAACTTGGCAACAGTATTTATTAAAAAGAAAAGGATATTCTGTATCTGTATTACTTTATTTCATTAAAACAAAATTCTTTCTTCTTTGAGATCTATTTCTTCTACATGTTTTAATAATGGAAAGTTCAATTTTGTTATTTGACGTTGATTTACTATGCTGTTCAAGTTTCTTCAAGTACAATATTTGGATTGTCTATGATTTCAGAAAATTGCTATTTCTTTTTAAAATTTATTTCCAACAGAAACTTCAAAATCTCATTCATATAAGTGAACTAGAACTTCATCTATTGTTTCCTTACTTTTCGTTACAATTTTTTACAAGTCAATTCCTTCGTTCTTTAATCTCGAAGTTAATAAAGACTTTTTCAGGAAACCAATAAAACTTTTTATCAATTCGCTATTGTAACGCGTAATACATTCTTAGATATCAGTACGAAAAATTAATATCTACAGAAAACATGAATATCAACCATAAAATGTTTATTATGTTAATTCTATACATTTTAAGGTTGAGTTCAAATGTGGAGTTTTTGAAATCTTTGTATCTATATTAAATTTTTGTTTATTAGACCATATTGGTATTTTTATATTTATTAATATGTGAATTCTGGATGAATCGGAATGCCATCTGATGCAAAAATGCACTGATTGATCAGCTTCATCATCTATATTTTTAGGAATTTTTCTCAATTTTTCGAATCTTTTTCTCTATTCTACTTTGTAATACATTAGAATTTTTAGAATCACTTCATATTAAATAATTTTTGAAGAAAATTTAAACTTTTTAACTCGAATTCAACACTTTTGACTCATCATTCTTATCATTTTATGTGATTCTTTTTTTAGTTTCTTTCGTCAATTTTTTAGTATTACTCATAAGAGATGTAATAAGCAAATGATTATAGTTCCTAAAATTATAGAATTACATTAAATCTTCTTCCAAGCCACTCTATGGAAGAGGACGACATAACGAAAGTGTAACAATCGTGATTGCGTGTTAACGTCAAGACTCATTATTTACGATAAGTTAAAGATTTTTGGAATAAGTCGTCTTGATGGAATGGACTTTAGTTAAGTTAATTTTAGATCAAGGCAATGTTGCGAGCACACAATCTTCTCATTAAAATCAAGGAGAAGAAGTCGAGTGTGCGAAAGCCGATGAAAGAGAGGAATATATCATTTTGAATACGAAAGTTGTTTTAATTCTTTCTCTATGCTGTAATTTATTCATTTAGCTAAGCAACAGTTCATCAATTGTGAGAAAATAAAGTCAATGGGATGTAAACTCCGCTGGTCTAATATCCGAAAAATATTGTTCCTGAGCATTACAGGAATAAACATTAGTTTGTTTCTCATTCCTCTTTCATAAATTGTTTTTCGCTGCAGTAGGAAAATTATTGGTCTGAAATTCAGTCAACTATTAATAATGCAATGTACAAATTATTAACATAAATTATACTAAACCATTAACAATGCGATATACGAATACAAATATAATTACAGTACAATAAAAATATTCATTAACCATATGATAAGAAGAAAAACATCTTATATTAAGAATTTATTGAAGTATACATTTTTATAAATTTTTAAACATAGAATTGCTTATTTTACGATAATAGTAGCGATTTGTTATTTATTAAAATAATAAATAACAAATCGCTACTATTATATATACTATTGTATCGCTACTATTATCATATAGTAAGGTGGGGGTAATATAGGTTGTGGGTAGGTTGCCAACCGTCCTTTATTTCAAAGGACAGTACTTTATTTGCAGTTGAAAGTCCTTGTCCTTTTCTAAACAGGCAAAGGACGTCAAATGTCTTTTATTTTACTTATCTCCGATAAAATAAACATAATACGTATATAAAAAAATCGTTCTAATATACAAATAGAATGTTGTAGATTTAAATATCTGTTTCATGCTTTAAAATTACAGTGAATAATTTAAGGTTTTAAAATTTCCTCTTAAGTTTGTTGTCATTTCACCATGGATGCATTTCACACTCTTCAGATGATATTGCCGTATGTGAATATAAGTTTCAATTTAGTTACTATCCTCAAACGTTGAATGTTCTCATCTAGAACTTTCTTTTAACACATTTCTTTTATTTACATATTTAAACTGAATTGTTTATTAAATAGAATTATTCTGTTCCTACAATGTTAAATTCATTTATTTTGTCAAATACTTTGTATTTTCTAAAAATAAAAACAAAAAGATTAATATTAAAATACATTTTCTTTATTAGATTTTGGACAGGGTTGTTCTTTATTAGAGTTTTACAAAGTTGGCAACCCTAGTTGTGGGTAAGATAGTATATCTGTTTCATGCTTTAAAATTACAGTGAATAATTTAAGGTTTTAAAATTTCCTCTTAAGTTTGTTGTCATTTCACCATGGATGCATTTCACACTCTTCAGATGATATTGCCGTATGTGAATATAAGTTTCAATTTAGTTACTATCCTCAAACGTTGAATGTTTAATGAAAATATGTACGAGTAAGATATTAATAATTATCCAATAAGGTTAGTTAAGATGAGATAACTTTTAGGTTTAATGAAAATATGTACGAGTAAGATATTAATAATTATCCAATAAGGTTAGTTAAGATGAGGTAACTTTGGGGATATAAATCGATCTCTCCACGATCATTTATTGATAGGCATCAGTTAATCGAATATTTACTAGTTATAAGTTAACAATTGGGAAACATAATCAGAATCAGTCATTTCCATTTTTATTTCCTTATAAAGAATCGATTTACTATTCTTTATTTTATTTGTTATATTAAAGCAAAATTAGGAAACCATATTCGCCATTTAAACCAATTCAAACATTCTCGAGTCTGATCTTCATTTCGGTGTTTGATATAGAGTAGTCATATTTTTTCCAGTGATACCAATTTATTCCTGTATTCGTTCTTTCACCGTCCAGATTAAGACCATTCAAATTGGAATGATGGCAATCTTTAAACCACCAGCCGCCTTTATGTTTCTTGGCACAGCTATCATCTGAATCGTTATCTTTGGTGTTTGATATAGAGTAGTCGTATTTTTTCCAGTGATACCAATTTATTCCTGTATTCGTTCCTTCACCATTAAGAATAAGAAAATTCAAATTGGAATAATAGCAATCTTTATACATCAAGCCGCTTTTATACCACCAGAGGCCTTTATACCACCAGCCGCCTTTATGTTCCTTGGCACAGCTATAATCTGAATCGTTATCTTTAGTATAAAATCTCCTTCCATTATGAGCCGTAAGTGAATCACCTGCAAAATAAACATAAACTCATAACTCGACTTAAATCGTTTCGATTTTATGTCGTATTTTTTTTTTGTTTTGTTAATAGGTAAAAATTAAATTTTACTAAAGGCTGGATCTCACAGGCATATCGACGCTCATAATTTCACTTTCTGTATATTGTTAGATGTTGCGTCGTTTTTTTTTTTTTTTTTTTTTTTTTTGTTAATAGGCAAAAATAAAATTTTACTAAAGGCTGGATCTCACAGGCGTATCGACGCCCATAATGTCGCTTTTTGTATATTGTCCGACGTTGCGTCGTTACGCCGGAGATGACTTTTCTTCAACTTTATGCGCTGCTCCAAGAGTACGTTGGCCATTCGTCCAATCAGAAGAGAGGTTGTTTTATTTCGTAATTTAATATTGCGAGTAGAGAAGATAGCACTAACTTCAAATGATGTCACAGTAATTAGCCAATAGCTAAACGACGTCGTTTATTTATTTCGTGTCGTACGCTTTCGGTCTGAACATTGATACGCTCGATGTTTCGTGCGCGATTGTATTTTCGTAAGCGAACTGACGTCGCATTTTACGCATGTGAGATCCAGTCTTTACTTTCACTATATGGCTAGACGCTGCGTTATTACGCTGAAGTTCACTCTTGTTTAACTTTATACGCTGCGTAAAAGAGTATCTTGAGCATTCGTCCGATCAAGTACGACTTGGTTATTAATACTTATAGAATGATTTCGAAGCCAAAAATGTTATTAGCGATGTAACGGGGTTATTTATAGAAAGGTGTGTCCTTTTAAAGAGGTTATTCGACTTACTACGTTTTTCGAGTTAAGTCGCGCGTCTTGGAACCAATTAGCGACGTAAAATGAGAATAATTATTTAAATAATTTAAAAACAAAATACTAATAACAACTTTACCAGCATTTCCAGTATAACCATTCACGTATAATTTATATTTTTCATTTTTGTTTCCAATTTTAAATTTCCAATAATTGGCGTAAGCACGATCACCATTATTGTCTTTCAAATCGACTCGGAGAGTATAATTATCTCTCATTTTACGTCGCTAATTGGTTCCAAGACGCGCGACTTAACTCGAAAAACGTAGTAATCTAATAACCTGTTTAAAAGAAGGACAGACCCCTCTATAAATAACCCCGTTACATCGCTAATAACATTTTTGGATTCGAAATCATGCTATATGTTTCAATAACCACAGAGTATAATTATCTTGGTAATTAAGACATACAGCTTGTCGTTACCTGATTAAACAATTTATAATTATTATTTTAGAATTTCTTTTAAATAGGCATAAAAAATAAAACAAAATATAAAAAATTATTTTACCTAACCAAAGTTCTCGGTCTAATTTACCAAATCCTTCAGCATATAAGAGTATAATTATCTTGGTAATTAAGACATACAGCTTGTCGTTACCTGATTAAACAATTTAATATTATTATTTTAGAATTTTTTCTAAATAGGCATAAAAAATAAAATAAAATATAAAAAATTATTTTACCTAACCAAAATCCTCGGTCTAATTCGCCAAATCCTTACAACTTAACTCTTCCAATCTCTGTAGAAATAATTTAAAGGATTTCCAAATTTCCTCTTCTCTAGAATACCTGCAGAATTTTTTATATTTAAATTATAATAAAATGAAATTATGTAAACGATTTTAATTATAAATTAAAATTGAAATATTACTGACTGTCCATCCGCCTCCATCTGTATCCATATCGCAGTAAACTTGAAAACTGATATCATTCATTATCGAGCCTTTTATAACTCTAGGCAAAATTTCATAAATACCAGATTGATTGATTCCATATTTCTTCAAATCGTAACAATCTTTAGGTTTAGTATTCCAAAAATCAGGTTTAAAATCATAATCGCCATCGTAGGATTTATACGTCGATGTGAAATCTTCAACTATAAAATTTAATATAATATTAATAAATTTCATAAAAGTAATTAATTAATTAATATCAGAAAAACAGCATTTAAAGAAACTTACTAGTTGAACAATATAAAGGAATTTTCGTCGTAGAAAGGAGTCAGAATTCTGAGGCAGATAATCGCCATGACATTTCCATTTCGATGTCAAATTTAAAACTACAAAATTTAATAAAGGGTGATTCAAAAAGGCTGTGCCAAAATTTATAGAGCAGCGTTTCTCAAACTTTTCATTCATGACCCCATTTTTCATTACGAGATTTTTCACGACCCCAAGTATTAAATATTTTCATTCACGACCCCATTTTTCATTATGAGATTTTTCGCAACCCCAGGTCATTCACGACCCTATTTTTCATTACGAGATTTTTCGCGACCCCAGGTTTTAAATATGAAAGAAAACTACAAGTACATAAATCATTTACACACTTATTAAGATGAACACAATCAAACAACTACACTGAAAATTCATAAACAAGTACATAAATCATTTACACACTTATTAAGATGAACACAATCAGCAAAAGTATATAAGTCATTTACACACTTATTAAGATGAACACAATCAACCAATCACTACATCATTTATACACTTATTAAGATGAACACAATCAGCCAATTACTTTCGCGACCCCAGGTATTAAATATGAAATAAAACGTACAAGTATATTTACACACTTATTAAGATGAACACAATCAACCAACTACACTGAAAATTTATAACACACTTATTAAGATGAACACAATCAACCAACTACACTGAAAATTCATGTGTTGTCATACGTTAAATATTGGGCATTATTAAGATGAACACAATCAGCCAACTACATTGAAAATACATATGTTTTCCAAATGTTAATATTGGACATTTGTGGAAATTACATATAAACTGAAATTCAAGTATTTGAATTTAATTTTTGTAATTACATATAAACTGAAATTCAAGTATTTGAATTTAATTTTTGCGACTCCTTACATATAAACTGAAATTCAAGTATTTGAATTTAATTTTTGCGATCCAAGCATTTCGCTTTACGACTTCCAAGTATTTGAATTTAATTTTGGCGACCCCAGCATTTCGCTTGGCGACTCCATTTGGGGTCGCGACCCATAGTTTGAGAAACGCTGTTATAGAGGATAAAATTCTGAGTAAAAAATTTAGTCTTCTTTTTTGATTTGAGGCTCAGTTTAAAAGACATAACCTTTTAAACTAACCAATCACCATCGAGTACAGAAATGGTCACAACAGCTCGCCTTCTTACTATCCAGTAGTATTTATTTGAAATTCTGAGTAAAAAAATTTAGTCTTCTTTTTTGATTTGAGGCTCAGTTTAAAAGACATAACCTTTTAAACTAACCAATCACCATCGAGTACAGAAATGGTCACAACAGCTCGCCTTCTTACTATCCAGTAGTAAGTAGAAGAGCGAAGCGTCTTGGCGCGCAAATCAAAAAACGAGACTAGACTTTTTTCTCAGAATTTTATCTTCTGCAAGCTTGTAAATTTTGGAACAATCTTTTTGAATCACCCCGTATAATAAATTTCATGATATTAATCAATTAACATCAGATAAAAGTATTTTAAAAACTCACATTCGTGAATGAATTGATGAAGTTGTTCGAATTTACGCTCGACAAAGTATCCATTCTTGGTCACCGGAAAAAAAGGGGATGAAGTAGATATAATTTCTCCCAAATCGAGAAACAAAACATAATTAAATTAAAACATAAAATAAAATTAAAACAGAATCTCACAACAACAGTCACACAATTAGTGTTAGAAATCAAAAAAATAACAAAAAACAGTCACAATTCAAAACTTTAAACTGAAATAGCTAAAACTAAAATTGACGTGATTGAAAGTCTCTTATAAAAATGTGATGTCATTGATAGCTTGTTGATCATTAAATAATTACTAAAAATTAAGAAAGTCATCGATAGATTGTTGATCATTAAATAATTACTAATAATTAAGAACGTTAATTGAGTTAATATAATTCAATTTTAGGATTCTTTTTATTAATCTTTATAATTCAATTTTAGGATTCTTTTTATTAATCTCTTAAAAAAAGTAATTAATAAAAGTGGAAAGATAATTCAATTTTAGGATTCTTTTTATTAATCTCTTAAAAAAGTAATATATAAAAGTGAAAAAAAACATTAAAAAGTAATATTATATCACAAATCGTGAAAACCTAGCGGGCCGCACAAAATGGTTTGGCGGGCCGCCTATTGGACAGCCTTGGTTTAGTTTCACGACGAACTGAGACAAAGAATTTTAGAATTCTTGATATCAATAATACATTAAATAAATCTAAAAAAAAAATTATAATCGATTTAGAAAACTGTTTAAAATCATCAGTGTATAACGCTCAATATAAACATCACTTAACTCTTATAAATAGTAATTTGTCAATTTTCATAATCATTTCTTAGAAAATGAATGAAACAGAACTCGAGATGTTTAATTGAATTTATTTAATTCAATGAATGATGAATTGTGGAACTTAAAATGGCGTGATTAAACGAATGCGTGATATTGAAGTGTGTTCTATTTAGAACAAATGATTTACATCCTGCTTCATCAGTTTTTCCTTATACAGTACTGAATATTGGCGGTTTAGTTTTTATTAAATTTTTTATTTCAAATCATACTTTATAAAATAACCTAGATTAACAGATCAAAAATGCTACTTATGAGTATTTTTCATGTTCAAAATTAAACATTAAGGGCTTTAAGTATTGGTAGTAACTATTTTAATTTTGTTTTTTAATAATTAATCAATAATATTTATATTATTTGCATTAAATTGTTTGCAATCTTAGTCTTTCCTATATCTTTCGTTATTTGGACTTTTGCTAAAGTAAAAGTGTTAGAATATAAAAGATACGAAAATCTTTTTGCATGATTTCTTTTTTTTTCCTTTCTTTCTTTTTTGCATCTTTATGCAATAAATATTTTTCAGATTATTCTTATCAATAAATTAGAATCTAAAATTCCTGTCCACATTTTAGTTTAACAGAAAATTAAACTATGTTAAATTATAAATTGTTCTTTGTCGAATAAATTAAATTTATAATTTGTGAAAATCTTATTTTATATATATTATATGATATTTTTTACATAATGTATACGAAATAAAAGGCAAGATTTTCAATTTATAATTTCAAAAAATGTTTGTCGGATATAATTGAAATATGCCATAATCTGAAATAATTTGCATGCTATTAATTTTATTATTACATGTTTTAAAGCTAATTATATACTATAATACGTTACCATCTGTCATTTCTTAATAATTATACAGTAATTTTATTGTAATCAAATGCCCAGTTAATATGCGTAGAAAAAATAATTCCGATTTTTTTCCTTTCTTTAGTTCTTTTTTATTGTTCAATGAAAAAATATAGGTATCCCTACTATTACTTGGTTTCTTATAGCACGGTTTCGCTCTAACACGATTTGAAAATTGCGGAAACCCTCATATAATACGGTACTTCTACAACACGATTTTTACTTAACACATTTAGAAAATTATATTTACTCTCCTACAACACAAACATTTTCATTAATTTTTTTAAATCCATACTAGGGACACAAAATACACACATAAAATGCAATCATTGGGAGATACTTTGTTAAAATTAATCATAAATGCAATTTCACTAGTTTACATGAGAGGGACGGTATATAATCTATTTTTGATTTCGATTTGAAATTGAGTTAATTGGCGACAATTGAGTATTTTGTGTTCTTGAACGTACAGTTCTTGGATAAAAGTAAGTTTTTATTCTTCAATACAGGAATGTGAAAGAGAAGAAAAACTATTTATTCATAAACTTTTTTGGATGCCGGTATATGTTACGAAATGATTGTTTTCTAGCGGGTTGTAATGGGTTACATTACAGATTTTGTAAAGAGAAGAAAAACTATTTATTCATAAACTTTTTTGGATGCCGGTATATGTTACGAAATGACGGGTTGTAATGGGTTACATTACAGATTTTGTAAAGAGAGCAGAAGCTATACAAACTTTAAATGCAGAATAAGTTCAGAAAGTGAAGATGATATTGTTAAAGAAAAAATGTTTTCATTTTTTATGAACAGCGGAAGATATAATTATTAAATGAATATTATATAGGCTGTATACTTTTCTTTTGTTTTACATATATTATTATTTTGAGTCTAACGTATATATTTTTTCTTTCTTCATACTTCTGTTATTAATATTCTTAATAAAAATTAAGTTTCTTATGTGGAATTAAACAAAGTTATTTGTTTTTAATTGGTTTTGGAACGTAACTCTCCTTTTTTAATTTGGCTCCAGATCGCATATAGGCCACAGTAACACTTGTTTTTAATTGGTTTTGGAACGTAACTCTCCTTTTTTAATTTGGCTCCAGATCGCATACATTACAGTAATACAGGTTTCACACAACACGCTGTTTTTTCAGGAACTTATCTACCGTGTTGTAAGAGGGATACCTGTACTTCAATATATTCAATATGGAATCATATTAACTACCATAAATTCTAAAATAATGGTTCGATGCTATTAAAATAATTCAAGACATTTAAGTATGGGGGCGAAAAGTGCTGGGGGCGAAATGTTCCGGGGGCGAAATGTCCTGGGGGCGAATTTTCCGTAAACCCCTGTACTTCAATATATTCAATATGGAATCATATTAACTACCATAAATTCTAAAATAATGGTTCGGTGCTATTAAAATAATTCAAGACATATTTATGTAAGAAACCATATTTAGCATTTTGTCTCTTTTTATTTCTAAAAAACATTGTATTCCATTTAAGATTTTTATTCATATTTATAATTACCAGTAAAATATTATATTAATGTAATTATTTATCCAAAAAGATATATTTTTCCAATTTTATTAAATTTATATTGTATTCCATTTAAGATTTTTATTCATATTTATAATTACCAGTAAAATATTATATTAGTGTAATTATTTATTCAAAAAGATATATTTTTCCAATTTTATTAAAATTTTTTTTTATGAAAAACGTATCTTAATGATCAGAATCGATCTCTTAAGAATTCGAATCCAACACTTTTCTAATCATTGAGCTAACTATCTTTTGATATTCTCAAAGAGTTTTCACTACACTTATGTAGTATTTTTATTATAGCGACAAATAATATTGTTAATTCTATAAATTCGAATCCAACACTTTTCTAATCATTGAGCTAACTATCTTTTGATATTCTCAAAGAGAAAACAAAATGTAAACACTGAATTTTCACTACACTTATGTAGTATTTTTATTATAGCGACAAAAATATTGTTAATTCTATTATTTACATTATTAATTGACTTTCCTAAGTTCATTTCACAGTTTATAAACATGAGAATCTGGAATTAATTTATTATAAACGAATACGAAAAATAACCGCAATTTACGGTATAAAAGCAGATTATTAGAAAATTTAGAATAAAATAGTTATAATGCAACTTCAAGAAAAAATCAAGATATTCAAATAGTAAAAATTTAATGAAATAGTTTTTTTTATTATTATTATTATAAGTTATAGGAAATATTTTTTTCGGAATTAAATGCAGGAAGCTTCAGAACAAGAAATTTATATTAATTAATTATGAAGAGCTCTTCTAAATGTAAAAAATTTATTATGAAGCCATATTAATTAGTTCTTCAAAACATTTATTAGAAATGATTCAATATGTGCTTGGTCATTCAAAATAATCTTTTTATATTGATAAAAATTGATAACAATTCATACTTTATAAAAGAAAATTCAATGATCTGATAACTTCAACTTTTTATATGATGATTATGGTCTCCAGCGTGAAGTCTATGAATAATATTAAAATTACGAGGCGTGACACTCCAGCCATTACAAGTCTATGATAAAGGCTAAAATAGTAATCAATAGGGGAAAACACTTCAATCTGTTAATTTAGTCTACAATACTATATACCTGTATAACAATACTCCCTTTAGCAAATAAAAACTCCAGATGCATAATTAATATGTTAAATATTTTATTTATGCAAATACCAATAATAAATGTTAAGTCCTAAAATTTATTAATTTACGTTGAAATAGTAATCAATAGGGGAAAACACTTCAATCTGTTAATTTAGTCTACAATACTATATATAACAATACTCCCTTTAGCAAATAAAAACTCCAGATACATAATTAATATGTTAAATATTTTATTTATGTAAATTTAACATACCAATAATAAATGTTAAGTCCTAAAATTTATTAATTTACGTTTATACATAATTATTACTGTATTATTATTTTATACAAATCAATTATCCATAATCTGTTGAAGTTGTTATTTGACCATTTCATCAGACCGCTGCGGATCCCACCACTTTGGAAATATTGGCCTACAGTTTTTATATTAACAAGAAACATAAAATAGTGAAAAATCTGAAATTTTATTGTGAAAAAATATAAGTAAATAAGCGTGAAAATTTTTATATTATGTAATTATAACTTTTTATATTTAATTATATTTTAAGATCATGTTAGATGAACTGAATATGAGATATACATGTAATATCTTTCTTGTCATTTCGCAGAAAAAGCAAAACTGTAATCTACATATTATAGGAAGAAGAACAAGAAGTTCCAGAAGGAATTAAAATTGCCTACTTTCCGAAACTGTCATTTTAATTTTTCATTTATTTAGCATTTGGAATTCATTGATTTTGTCTATCCAATTTTAACATTAATTTAATAAGCATAGATGTCACGATGACGTCACGTCGTCAACATTAGTAGTAGTAGGACTGCGTGACCATATGGAATAGTATTCCATATTGTCACCACCACACCATAATATTTGAACGAATGCTATTCCAATAGATGCCAAATATCTCAAAATAGGAAGAGATATTATTGAAAGGTGTTTCCTAAATACTCTTAAGAAATTCAGAAAACAATTATCATCTTATCTGTATTCTTGGCAGATCCGATGATTTCAGATGACCCAAAAATTTTTGTATTTGATGAAAACACGTTCTCTATTTTAAATCGTCATGCTTCCCGCCGAGGAAACCGAAACTGAGATTAAAGTATGTCACCACTTAACGCAAAAATTCTGCATTATTACAGTTTCATAACACCACCTTCTCTATGAGAAACCATACTATTCCATATTACCTTCCTATTCCATAATATCCCAAGTTACTCTACATGCTACAAAGCACCATAATCAAAAATAAACAAAGAATTTTTAATTGGATGTATGGTATTATATTCATTTTTAACAATTTTTTGTGTTAGGTTCGACTTTTGTAATAGCCAAACACAAGATTGATTCTAAATTTTCATCAGTTAAGCGGCAGTACTACCTTGTACTCATGTACAATTTTTTTGAAATAGGTTAAATTATCTATTTCACACACATAAACACAATAAAAATAAAAAAATGTTTATTATTACAAATATGATTATTATTTTTCCTTATTGTTTAAAAACATTATTATCGAACTACTGGAAAAATAATTTCACATCAAAAGATATTATTTGAAAATGCATTGTTCAAAGCTACAAATAATATTTCGTTGTTTGTGTGATTTATTAAAATAACACAATCTTCAACATGATGAGGCGGCCCGCCAACAAACAAATCAACGGAGGGCCGCGGTTTGTGCATCGGTGATCTGAAACATAGACTACATGTAGCGCCATTTATTGCTTAAATTGTAAATTCTATAGAATTTTTAAATTGTTTGTAATTGTTTAACAATCATTGTTCTAAAAAATCATTAAATAGGTCAGTATTTAAGTGCAATCGCAATATTTAAGTACAATCGCAGGGATTCATGCCAAATTTGGTAGCTGAAGCTTTTATTCATCGCAAACATACAAACAAATAAACAACATCCGAAAATATATATAAAAGTTTTAAATAAATGCCTAATTATGTCAAGTATTAAATAAAATATACAAAATTTTTATATCTACAAATTAGTACTGCAATTATTATTCTATATATAACCTTATCAATCCCTTTTTACAATTTTTGATTTATAATTGCCAGCAAGTTTATTATATGATATTAAACATTGAAGTTCATTAATAACAAGTTTTGTATTCGATAATTTAAAGTTCATTTGCAGAAAATTTTATTTCAACTATTCACATATACCAATAAAATTTAAAAATGCAAATGCTCATATACATCCAAAATGTTTTTCGTTGTATATACATCGAAATGTCTAACATTCAAACATAGTACTTTAACAATTATATATCTCAACTACAACGAAATCATTAAAAACTAAATAGTAATACACAAGCACCTAACATTGTATCTGTGCAGGTAGACAAAATAAAATCCTACCTTATTGAATTTAAATTTATTTATTGAATGCTATAATAACCGTAAAAATTATCTGAGAGAAGTATAGCAAATTATATTATTGTTTAGCATTATCACAATAAATGATTTTGCGATTAAAATGCATTAAATAATTCGTAAAAATAATATTTTTGGACAAAAATTACAAGAAAACTTTTTTCTATCAGTTTATAAAGTTTTGATTGAATTTCATACCAATACATTTAATTCCTTTTACCATTATGTGGCAGATGCCTTCTGCTACAAATATGATAAATTCAATAGGCAATTGTTTCTGTTATAACACGAAACAATTTTAGATAAATAACTCAAATATTTCAGTATAATAAACAACCCATTCTACTTTTGTTATAATGCAAACAAGAAACAACATAACAGAAAACATCACTATGGTAACATAAAAATTCAAGTTGAAAATCAATATAATAGGTGAAGAATTATGACAACAATTTTCATAAATCATTTAATTCAGAATTTTTGTAATATCAATATATTCAAAGAAACATTTAGGAATTATTAGATTTTTGATTAAATTAATTAAATTTATATCTGTAATAATAAATTTAATACCAAAATCTGTTTCAAAAATAATTTTTCAAAATAACTGTCATCAATACTAATTGGGTAAGATCTATATCAAATTTTATATAAGGGATGAAGTTTAGGCATACTGTAATAAATCCCTGATATAATATGCGAACCGTTCTGCATACTACTCAGGAGAGAATAGGAAAAGTTTGACGAGTAAAACTTCTAAATCCTATTACTAGACAGAATTCAATTTTACTTCAAAATATAGTTACAAGATTTACGTGCTTGTCATTTGATGCGATCTTATTAGCTTTTATGAGATTTGAAGAAATAGGTTTACTTTCTGTTGAAACATTTTTCTTATTTAAAAATTTTTAATAATTAAATAACCAAAATCATGCTTGTTATTCTCTATCGAACACAAACAAGAATACAATGACAATCCTATCGAACACAAACAAGAAAAAAAAATGTCAGAATGTTTCTTTTATTTTGCATGACAGCCATCATTATATGTAAATCATCACTTGATGGAAGGAAATCTTTCTTGAAATTTACAGGTTTCTGCAGGTAATTTTACAGGTAAAATTATTTTTAATAATTAAAAATAAAAGTTAAAAGCTGTAAAAATCATGTTTGTTTTCCCATTGTCCACAGTACGCTACATGATCTGTTTTTTTCACAGAAACAGATTATGTAGCGTATAAAGGAACGTCTTGATAACCCCTGTACAGTAATTATGTTCATGTTCGGTATTCGACGTTGAACTAACAGCATATTTTCTGCATTTTTTAGCTTTTATTTTTAATTATTAATAATAATTTCATTCACAGAACTTTTATTAAAGAAAAAAGTTTTTGTTAATAATTTTTCTTTTCATTTATCAAGGGAAAATATTTATTCAAAAGTTTTAGTTTAAAATTTAATTATAATATATAAATGCGTATATCTTGACAAATAAAGAGAATAATTTTAAACACACTAGAAAAATTTATTGTATTGTTGATGGTATGTAATAAAAGTTGAAAAAATTACTAATTTTCTGCGTGTATTATAATAAATAAAATTATGGAAACAAAGTTGAAAGATGAATTGGATACAACTATATACAGTACATTAAATTAATTTATATATTTAACTTTATTGAGGTTAAGAAAAGAGATAAATAGATGCAATAGTAGCTAGATAAAACAATAATAGTACGAGCTATGTGCCAATAGCTATGTTAAAAAATACTCGATATAATGAGAAATCAGATGTAATGTAATATTTCTATTTCTATTGTATTCAAAGTCTGTCATTATATTTGATTTTGAGCATAAATATTGTATTAAAATAAGATTTGGAAAGATTTCATATTTTTTAAATAATGATTTTATAAGTTTAAATTTATTTCTACTCTTTCGAAATAAGATTATTTTAATAAAATATTTTAAAAACTGGAACATTATTTTATCAATAGCATTCTACTTTAAAGAATTAACAATTAGATTTAATATCTACAGAAATTTCCGTGAGATATAAATATTTATACGGTACGTGTAGTATCATTACAATAAAAATTGATATAAAAAATTTTTTAATCCAATAATCTACAATAAATAATTTTGTTTGCAAATTTCAAAAATTTGCAGAAACCCAAATCAGAATTATCATTACCATATAATGATTACCAATATATTTAAAATATTATTTTAAGAATATTGATCTGTAATCTTAAAACTATTTTAAGGAAATTATTTTCAACTATGACAAATAATTTTTTATTTGAAAATTCTAAGCGTTATTTCTGTTTAATCAAGAGTGCAATAACTTCTGAAACCATTAAAAGTACCTACAGTTGAGAAGCTATTATTGATTCAAAATATAAAATTAAATATAATCTAATTGCAAATAATGTAAGTCTATAAAATGACAATGGATTAATATGAAATGCAGTTTTTTTTAAATAATAATTTTGTAAATGGAATCTCAGTTCCACTGCAAAATATAAGTAAAGTTATAATCGTAAAATGAATCACAACATTACGAAGAAAAAATTTTGTTTACAATTTTATTTAGGCCATAGTACTTGCTTTTATAGATCTAGATATATCTGTTATGTAAACAGTCACAATAACTTCGAATTTTGAAAACAAATCGTATTCATTATTGCATTTTCAAATATTAAAATTTACAAAAATAGATTTACATAAATTTTAATATTCAATATTATCACAGAACAGAATTAAATCTTTACGATTTAATTTTATCTTGCAAGACTGCGGTATATGAAATAATTCATGTAATGAATGCTTCTATATTATTAATAGAGTTATATAAAGAGTTCAATTTTTGTAATATTTAATATATATAGAATATTATCAAATGAATAAAAAGAAATATCAGGAAATTAATTATTACAGAAAAAATTTTAAGTTTAAATTTAAAATCCATCCAATTTTGAATAATTAAGCTTTGCCATTTAAACCTATAATTTAGCGCACTAGCGGATTAAACTATTTTAACTAAGAAAAATAATAAAATCTTAATTTTAATTAATGAATTAGGATCATCTAATTGAAAGACAGCATAATAATTAACGAATAATAGCCAAGTGACGGAAAATTGGATTCTTATGCGGAAAATTGATAATTAGAGACATGTCACTAGAATGGAAAAAAGATCAATTATAACCGTAGTTGTAATTTTTTCGTCGGTAGGAAAGTCAAAAAAAGGGTGGCGAGAACAAGTAGATGAGTGTCTGAGAATATATGGGTTCCAGAATGTCTATAAGAGGCAGATGTGTATGAAAAAAAGAATAACTATAGAGCAGGGCTCTCCAATTATAATGAACCCGAGGGCCATAGCCGTGTTTACTAGAGAGATGGAGGGCCACAGTTACAAAAAAGGGGTAGGGGCTTTGGTACTTGATACGCTAGTGTCTCAACAAACGGAACACACCCGAGGACCATAGCCGTGTTTACTAGAGAGATGGAGGGCCACAGTTACAAAAAAGGGGGAGGGGTTTTGGTACTTGATACGCTAGTGTCTCAACAAACGGAACACATAAATGTAACGAAAAAGGGGAGGGGCTTCGGTACTCGATACGCTATTGTCTCAACAAACGGAACGCATAAATATAACTTTTTTTGAAACCAATTTTATTTCCAGATTAACAAACCTTATTACAAAATTATATTTACCAGACTGCATCTCAATAAACATGTTAACAAAAAGTTATAAAATATAAACAGTTAAAAATATATAAAAATAGTATGAATGTATCTATTTAACGTGATAAATGAAAGTGGACAGCAGCATTTACCAGGGCTGGATTTAACAGACTGCATCCAATAAACATGTTAACAAAAAGTTATAAAATATAAACAGTTAAAAATATAGTATGAATGTATCTATTTAACGTGATAAATGAAAGTGGGCAGCAGCATTTACCAGGGCTGGATTTACATCCATTCTTGTTGTAACTATCTGCAGAATATGTAAAAGTAGAATCTCCAAGGCATGTTCAGAATAGATTCTTATGCACTTCCACACAAATAAGTACTACCAAATGTTGATATTACTTTCCGACCAAAATCACAAAAGTTAGGAAAACATTTGTTAAACAAAGCAGTTTACCTATGTGATTTGTTATGATAAAGTCATTTTCCAATCCCTACACTCGATTTTCATTTTCTATTTTACGTTTTTTCTCACTCATTTCACAAACGCAATGAACTTGTGATAAAATAAAAATAAAATTAAAATGTAAAACAAAATAAAATTAAAACAGAATCTCAGTTTCACAAATGCAACGAACTCAGGGTAAAATAAAAATAAAATTAAAACAGAATCTCACAACGGGGTCATGCAATCATTGAATAAAATTAAAACAGAATCTCACAACAATCACACAATCACTGAAATGGTGAGTGATAGAAACCAAAAAATAACTAATATACAGTCACAATTCAAAACTTTAAACTGAAATAGCTACAACTAAAATTGATGTGATTGAAAATCTTATAAAATGTGATGTCATTGATAGCTTGCTGATCGTTAAACCTTTTAACTGAAATAGCTAAAACTAAAATTGACGTGATTGAGTCTTATAAAAATGTGATGTTATCGATAGCATGTTGATTATTAAATAATTATTTAATAATTAAGAAAAATTAATTAGGAGTTAATATAATTCAATTTTACGATTCTTTTTATTAATCTCTTAAAATAAGTAATAAATAAAAGTGGAAAAAACATTAAAAAGTAATAATATATCATAAATCGTGAAAGCCTCGCAGGCCGCACAAAATGGTTTGGCAGGCCACCTTTTGGACAGCCATGGTGTAGACTGTACAGGATGGAGATCAATGAACCTGACAGATTTCTCATATAAATTTTTCAAGGGATGGGTTCTTAATTTGATCTGGATCTTCTGATTGGAAAGCCTAAGTGTTTCCATTTGGCCAATCTGATCAAATGCTCTATATACTGTACATTTCATTTAATATATAATTATTCATAAACAATATTATGTACTTGAGTTACTATTCATATAAAATATGGTTAATTTGTTTTCTATAACTACTATAGGTTTTCATCTCATTTTTCTCTATTATGAAAGAAAATATAAGAATATAAAGCTTTATTCTATTTTGCTGCCTTGAAATCTTTAATTTTTTAATTTAGTTTTTATTGGCAACATAGTAATAAAGTGATATTAACTGAAGGAACATTAAACAAGGACCTGTTATATATATTTCTTTGAAGTAATTGATGAGTAATTATAATGCAAAAATCATTGACAATAATTATCCCATAAAAGATGTGATTGTAAACTCTCCTAAAGCATTTTTATATATATAGTTGCATGCATAGACATGAATTTTCAGATCAAAAGATTAACATTAACATTATACTTAAAATTTTTTTGTAAGCAGTATCACATTTGTGCTCTTGCATATTTTTATAAGTTATATTTTGTCTGGTCTATATGTATAATATTGGAACACCTATCTTTCAAACTGATACAATGAATAACTTTTCAATCTTTAGTAGAATATTTCTTCTGATCACTTTAAAAATAATAATAGCACTTACTGCAGTTGAGTTGCTGCTTCCTCTCTATATATGATTCTCTTGTATTGCAAACATTTTCAATCCCTCTGACCATCATCAGGCTAAACTTTGTAAAAAAATCGATTTTTATGTTTAGCTTTGAATCTGTGCAAGAACTATTTTCAATGTTCGGATTAACGATTTTTTACAAAGCTTAGCCTGATGATGGTCAGAGGGACCGAAAACGTTTGCAGTACAAGAAAATTGTATATAGAGAGGAAGCAGTAACTCAACCGCAGTAAGTGATATTATTATTTTTAAAGTTATTAGAAGAGTTTAAGCGGTGTTTTAAGTATGTATTCTTCTGATCATTTCTAATAAAGGAAAACATGCTATTTTTCCCTCTCTTTTTAATAATTGTATATATATATTATAGTAGTTGCATTGTAGATAAGAGACACCTCAAGTTTAGAGCTAACAGAAGAAATTGAATCTGATACTGCTTATATAAAAAAATTTTAAGTATAATGTTAATATTTTGATCTGAAAATCCATGTCTATGCATAGTTTATATCATTGTTTCTCAATTTATAGGTTGTGACCCAATATTGAGTTGTGTTAAATTTTTAATAGGTTGCAAAATAACTGCTCAAAGGTTTCTAAAATATTGATATTACTGCAACCCAAATATTTATAATCTATATCATTATAAAACAGATATTTTGTGCCATGTGGTAAAAAATGTTGAGAAAAACTGATCTACATAATAATGTATTATTTAACCTTTGAATTCATATCTGATAAGTAAAAGCAGTTTGAGAATACTCTATATATATAAAAATAATTAAAATGAGGCTTTATATTAGGATGATAGGAATTGGCAGGTATGCATAGAATCTATAATTTTTTTTTAAATTTTGAATTTTTAAAAATTGATTGTTGAATGGATTTTTTTAAAAACCCTTACTCAATAATGGTAAGAAAATCCATATAACAGAACTGGAATTTGCGCTTCTATTTTTAAGCCATACAAAGGCTGAATCATTTATAAAATTCATTTAGAATTTGGTCTTTAAAATATTGATAAATAAGTTTTTATATAATTTAAAGGTAGATATATTTTCAATGTAATTTTGAAATAATAATAATTTTGATATTTTTAATTTCTTTAAGTAATTGTCAGTTATTGTTACAATTTGCTTCTAATTTATTTAGTCACTGATAATTAAAAATACATAATTTCTATAGCAACAATAAAAATGAATATAATATTTGTTTTACTGTTGTTTTTTAGTTTTTTTTTTATTATAATTTCTATTATGAGACTTACATGAGGATGCTCATAAAGATATTCTTGCTGCTCAGTAACTGAAAATAGGCATTTTTTTTATTATTTCTAAATGAAAGTAATGTGCACTATTGACAAAATTATTTTGAAATAAAAATAATATACAATAAATACAATAATTAATTGCCATAAGTGAAACTGTTTTTTCCAGGCCTGGTTTTATCTATATATATTTAGCCATTAAAAATTAATCACTTGCACAACACTTCACAATGTCATGGTGTCTGATGAAAAATTATATCACCAAATGAATAGAAAAATAACCAAGATTTTTAATGCCAAAAAATATCACTTTCCTAAAATTGATTTATATTTATAAATGATAAATAGTAACATTTATAAACTAAACATTTTAATAAATGCTTAGTTAACACATTTTTAGAATATTTGGCATACGAGGTGTGTTTGTGAAAAATTTCAAGACAGATTTTATATTATAGAAATACAGTGGTACCTTGGTTAACGACGGTAATCCATTTTAGTGGAACCGTCGTTATCCAAAGCACGATTCCCCATAGGATTTAATTGAAAATTGATTAATTCGTTCCGGCTCCTTCCCACAACCATAGTAAATATTAAAAATGCAGATAAAACTCATTTAAAATGTCCTAAAAATATGGAAAATAGTATTTATTTATTATATTTGCTACAAAACGAACTCGTAAACACTGATTAGAAGCTTATAGATTCAACAATTATTTTACAGATGAGGTTTGATTTTGCTTTTTAATGGCGAACGAACAGTGACACACACTTGCCGATTTATTGTCTATATGAATTGTAGGATCTCGGATAGACTTTTTTCTTTCATCTAATGGAATCCAAAACTGCGACGTCACACCACTTACAGGTTCAAGTTGAATTTATAATATAAGTTATAAATATATAGTAATTTATAGTATAGATTGGATGAATGAAGATGCTGTATTTATTAGATTTTATAATGCAGTTGAATAGCCTTAAAGAATTAAATATAATTTCTAATAAATAGTAATTATTTCGTACAATTTTCTTTTTGCATAAAAGAAGTTGTACAAAATTAAATCTTAACAACAGCTCAAATTCAAGTGAATGATTAATATATTTATTATTTGCTAAAGATCTTTCAGCTTAAATACGCCATCTTCAGTAACATTCAGCAAATAAATTACAAATAGAACAAACAATAATTTAAATATATGGATGTTTACAATAGAATTAACTTAATTTTATTGTAAACATCCGTATACAATAGATAACTTAATATATAGTTTCTGATCTCATAATTTTCATTCATTATATGAGATCAGATAAAACACAATATTTTTTATATGAAATCTTAGCCATTCAATGAAATGTTTGATATATCCTGATAGCAGCAAATCTTGAGAATAAAATAAGACATAAATCAAGAAAATAGGATAATATTTTAAAAAATTACTGATAAAAACCAATGATTATACAAATTTTAACTAAGTTAATCAGAAAGTGATAAAAATTTTTGTAAAATATTGTCATTTTTTTAATAAAATATGTTTATTTATATGTTCTTCTTTCATTTCAATAATTTTTATTTTAACTTTTTATAAATTTTTGAATTTATAACCAAAAACATGACATTTCTATCTTTAGAACAAAATTTAAAAAGAAATTTCGGCAATCGGAAAATTTAGGACCCATCGTCAGAGGCACGTATTTTCACCCAATAAAAGCAAAACATCCGCTCCATGATAGCTCCACTGTGTAACTCAGGATTGAATTTTATTTATATTGTTATTTCATAATTTTTTGTTCTGAAAGTTTGCCATGTTTCCACATCAAAGGCACTCAATGTGCTAAAAAAAGATGGTAATAGACAATTTCCTATATTAACATTACAATATTATTCAATAATGGAATGAAATGAAACAAAAGCATGATTTAATCATAAAATTTAATTGTAAAAATTTACATAGCAGTTATATATATTATAACTTATGGGGCAAAGAAAATTTTCTAATAAAAGACAGCTTAGAATTTACAAGTATTATATCCATGGTTAGTTTTTAATGCAAGTTAGTTTTTAATTTCAGTCATTCATTAATTACTAAACAGCTGTCACTGCAGGCTCTATCACAGATTGGCAATACTCATGGAGATATGCTGAACTTTCTAGACCAGGGCTGTCCAATTATGACGAACCCAAGGGCCATAGCCGTGTTTACTAGAGTTATGGAGGGTTGCAGTTACAAAAAAAGGAGGAGGAGTAAGTCTAACAGGTCATGAAATCTCAACGCCCTCTACATAATCTATCGTCCCCCTATCGCCCCTTTTTGTTCCATCGCCCCTTTCGAAAACGAGAACGCCCCCTAGGGGGCGATATCGCCCAGGTTGAGAATCACTGCTCTAGAAGACTGCCGACCCCAGTTTGAGAGCTATTGATCTATACCTTGCAATAATCAGAAAATGATCTGGAAATCATTAGAATAAATCACACTAATCACTGTTTTAACATTTTTATTTGTGCTGTTATCGTTATTTATGTTCTGTAATTTATGTAATTTTGTTAATAATCTTCTACTATTCTTGATTAAAAGTAAATAAAAATATTTTATAAATTTCTTCAAGAGTCCACACGACATCAAATTTAAGCGAACCGGTTGTTAAATAATTTGAATTATCACCACTGGTTCCTACCTATGTAAGGTAAAAAGTGCTCTTTCGTTACTCTATTCACCTGATTTCTGAGATCAGCTAACTTTTTTTTTATTTTTTTTTTTCTTATCTGAAGATTGCTTCCGATTGAATTTATAGCTCTATCATAGCTTTATCCTGTACAGAATTTCAATTGCATTGTATGGATTCCGAACGGAAGATTTGTAGAGGAAAAAATAAGAATAATTTTTATTATTCTAACGTTTAATTTTTTTAATTTGTATCGCACGAATTTTTAATAAAATTTTTGGCATGTTTACATTTTTTTTTTTAATTAACGTTTCGCGGTCGTAATTCTTCTTTCTTTTGATTCTTGTTGATAGTGATTACTGCATACTGGTAACAAAAGTTTATGCTAATGAGCCGAAAAACTACTGTACTCTGTATTAAAAATTTCGCTAATGCGAAGGGGATAATTATTAAGAGTAATTTGAATAATTATAAGGAATTAGTGTGCTGATGAATGCCATAAGAGCTCTCTTGGCCTTATTACAAAAGTTAGTGGACGTGTGTTTAACCAAAGTGCTTGCATCAATCAAATCTTCAACATTCCTTAATCAATAAACCCTATTTTGGATGCATTTTTCTCCTTTATAAATAGAAAAAAAAAAGGTTGTGTAGGAAATTTTGTTCACATAATATTGTTTAAACATAATAAATTGTCTGAAACCAACGCTTTCTTTTTTTAATCTATACATAAACAAAATCTGTGAGGAAAACAGTTTTCTGAAAAATTTTCCATCTTGGAAATTAACAGGCAAAAAAAAAAATTAATAAAAAAATATTTTAAACATAAATTTATAATATTAATAAGCTACTTTCTGATAAAATAAATAGAAAACATAAATATACAATCGATTATTTATAAATCGAATAAACTGTACGAAAAAAAATTGCTCGATTGAATTATAAAATGCCAGCTAAGAAAATTTTATTCTCTTGAAACTTCTCTCTCTTTTTTTATTTTATTTAGAATAAAATACAGCAGGTTTATTTACCATAGATTTAATAAAAAATATTTCAGCAAGATTTTATTACAAGCTGTCACAGATTTAAGTATTATTCCTCTACACAACAATATGTTATCGTACATACTTTCTATAGTAAAGTTGTTGCAGTGAAGCCAAATGTCTTCTGTAACCTAGTTTATAATTTACGCGAATTATTAATAAAATAGTTATTTAATAAACTAAAAGTATTAATTATATTTTAGTAAATTCTTAAAAAAATCGAGTAGGAAAAAAATATATCTAAAACTAAGCTTCAATCGTTCTATGGCCTAAAAACGACTATCAATTTTTGGACAAAAAAATTTTTGGCAGACTCTGGTCTTAAAATATCAAAAATAAATTACAGTATCTTTTAGTATAAACTATGTTGTAGGAAAGTTTATTTTACGTCGTTTCGCTCAATTTTGAAAACATTCTAACAATTTAAATTTGGTATTTGTAAGCTTGTTAATTTTAATTTATATCAAGGATTTTTTTTCTTAAAACAATAAATTTTCTTGCTGCTAATTTTCTATATACAAAGATTCAAACATTAATTTTCTATAAACAAGATTCAAATAATGCCATAAATTTTTCTTGTTGCTAATTTTCTATAAACACAATTGAAACAATGCTATTAATTTTCTTGCTTCTAATTTTCTATATACAAGATTCAAATAATGTCATAAATTTTTCTTGCTGCTAGTTTTTTATAAACAAGATTAAAATAATGCTATAAATTTTCTTGCTGCTAATTTTCTATATATAAAGATTCAAACAATGCCATAAATTTTGCTGCTAATTTTTCATGCACAAGATTCAAGCAATGCCATAAATTTTTCTTGCTGCTAATTTTCTATGTACAAGATTCAAACAATACCATAAATTTTTTGCTTCTAATTTTCTTTCTATATACAAGATTCAAACAATGCCATAAATTTTGCTGCTAATTTTTCATGCACAAGATTCAAGCAATGCCATAAATTTTTCTTGCTGCTAATTTTCTATGTACAAGATTCAAACAATGCTATAAATTTTCTTGCTGCTAATTTTCTATGTACAAGATTCAAACAATACCATAAATTTTTTGCTTCTAATTTTCTTTCTATATACAAGATTCAAACAATGCCATAAATTTTGCTGCTAATTTTTCATGCACAAGATTCAAGCAATGCCATAAATTTTTCTTGCTGCTAATTTTTTATAAACAAGATTAAAATAATGCTATATTTCTTGCTGCTAATTTTCTAAATATAAAGATTCAAACAATGCCATAAATTTTGCTGCTAATTTTTCATGCACAAGATTCAAGCAATGCCATAAATTTTTCTTGCTGCTAATTTTCTATAAACAAGATTAAACAATGCTATAAATTTTCTTGCTGCTAATTTTCTATATACAAGATTCAAATAATGCCATAAATTTTTCTTGCTGCTAATTATTTATATAAACAAGATTCAGACAATGCCATAAATTTTTCTTGTTACTAATTTTCTATACACAAGATTCAAACAAAAAAAAATTACTCCAATTTATTACACTGAAAATAGGCTGAAAAATGCGAGTTTACTCTTTTACCATAATATAAATTTTATTTAAAAAAATTATACTAAATTTTTATATTTAATATAATTTTTTATATTTATACAAATGAATTTTAACTTAATTTTTTTTTTCTTTTTTGGATCTGTATGTAAATTGATAGTGACAACTGCGCTCAATGTGTCAAAGAGAGACAAGCAGACGTAGAAAATGCAACAAAAGCAAAACATTCATTTGGCATTCAGTGACAGCATTTACTTTTGATGTTGTCAAAGAAATTGTTCTCTAAACTAAGTATAATTCAATATTATTAACTGTTAAACTTCTCGACGCTAGAACAAATTGAAGAAACTTTACAACCATCCTAATTTTATCATCAGTGAGAACAATGGAATATCAGAAATTTGTATAACACGAAAAAATATATATATTTATAAACAGTTTTTTTATGTGCTTCTTCTGGCTGGCTCTTATAACTTAAAGACCACCCGCAATGCAAGGCTGAAAATGATGTAAGGTATACCACTAATATAAAGAGTACCAAAGAAACCGAAAAGATTTGTTTGTTTTATTAA
Organism: Olivierus martensii; assembly: GCA_000484575.1. NCBI lineage: Eukaryota > Metazoa > Arthropoda > Arachnida > Scorpiones > Buthidae > Olivierus > Olivierus martensii. Next base: position 6,516 of record AYEL01049159.1, on the reverse strand, counting down.
TTAATCTTTAGATTAAGATATTAAACAAACAAGTTTCGATGACTAATTATTTATTACTACTTTACAGCAATATTTTGAAGTTTTTTTTTCTATATAAAAGTAATAATTTTATTAATTTTTAATTAATAACTAGCATAATCAAAGTGATTAGATATAATCGTAAACTGGAATTTGTTTCGATTATAGCTTACAAATCGATTATTTGGAGATTGTTATTTTTGTTTGGGATGTAGAAATATTCTTTTTTTTATTTTTTTGTAATGTTATGGGGTTTTTTTTTTATATCGTTTCAGAAAAATTTCTTTCCTCTTTTGGTAAAATTTGCAAGACCTGTTCTCGTAACCATTTATAGATTTAACTCGCTCGAAACTCAACCAACTGTAGTTATTGACAGAAAAAAGAAGAAAAAAAAAACTAGTTCCAATAGATAAATTCCAATTTTTATCGTCCTTGACATTTTTTTTTCTCCTTTTCTTAATAGTCTTCGTTTCATGAAAGGTTAAATATCAATACAAAATAAATTCTGGGCATTCTTTTTTTCTGTAGTTAAATGTCGAAAAAAATCGAATAACTCGAGTTATTCGTATCGTATACTAAGTCACCTTTTGTTAACAGTGCCATATATGAAAATTTATAACGTTTTCATAAGGTATCGATTGCTGAAAGTTTGTAAAAATGGTTTTCTAGAATGTATCGTCGTTCTTTCGGTTATAATAAAATTATTATTTATTTTTTTGGCAAGTTTAGATTATAAATAAAGAATTGACGGATTCTAATCTAATAAAAGTCGGAATAACTCTAAGAGAATAATAAAAAATAAATAAAGAAAACTCTCTCTACAAATCGACTTTATTGAACTCTCCAAAAAGTTCCTAAAATCAACATCTTCCAAATTTTTTTTTTAAAAAAAAAAAAGAAACTTTTCTGACTTTCGACAAAAATTCGAAAATATGTTACTTGGGAAAATATTATATATTCTGGAACAAACATCTGTTATATGACTAGAATGTATAAAGATAAGACAGATCATATCTTTATGTGTCTTGACTTTTTTGGACGGTTGTTTCTTTTTTTATAACATTTCTGACAGTTAAAACATAATTTTTTCCCACATTTTTGTAAATATAATTCTAAAAAAGTTTCTTTTGGTGTTTTATAACAGATAAACTTCTTTAAAAAATTCTATGCAAGATAATCATCATTCATATCTTGCATAGAAGTTTTACAGGTGAGAAAAATCAAATAAAATAAAATTATGTTTTATTTTGAACTTAAAACTATTTTAATAATCAGGATTATTGATTTTTAGATAAAAATGAAGGGTTTACTTAAAGTTTTTTTCTGCAGCATTGTCTATATTTAAAGAATAGATGAAATATTACTCTTAATTTCGATATAAGGCAGGTAAAATATACAGTGAATATGTTTAATTTTATTCATTTTTTATCAACTCAAACGTACATACAAGTTTTGCATAATATTAAATAATATGAAAAAATAATCATAAAAAACAGCTCATCATAAGTTTACATAGTTTAAATTATAATATGAAAATTTAGAGAGCTTAATTTTTCTTATTTTGTTTATAGGTAGCTTTGCTTTCATTGTGCTTAACTTGTGTGCATATTTTGCACATATTTGTTTAAGATTAATATCAGGAATATATTGGTTGCAATTGCAGAAATACAGCAACCAATATATTCTGTATTTCTGCAATTGCAATTGCAGAAATACAGCAATTTTGAACTACAGTGAAACCTGTCAAAGTGATCACCATACGGACTTTTATAACTGAATGAAGCAAATAATAATAATTTTCCTATCATTTCTGTGGATATTTGGTAATGAAATTATTTCACAATCTGTAGCAGAAGTAATTGACTTTCCCAAGAGAGATTGCTGGAGAGTATGAAGAGGAACTTCTGAAAGTTGTTAAACTAGATAAATAACATTAAATTCTGTTTATATCTGTTTATGTTTCATGTCTGATTTCAATTTATTAAATCAAATTATTAATAATATTAACTTATTTTTTAGTATAAAGATAATACAACCATTACAATAATTTATTGTTTTACAAATTAATGATAAAAGTCTTTCTCAGCGTGCTTCCCCGAATTGAAGAACTTACTATACATCATCAGAAGTTCGACTCATACAGTGAAACATTTCTTTTCGCAACCTTCTATTTTAACTGTAGTCCAATTGTGTAAAGATGCAATTTCTGCTAGATTACCAATGGAAAAGGTAAAATATTTAGATAAGAATAATTCATTTCTAGAGTAATCATCAATATGTATCACTTAATTTGTCAGTAAAATTATTTTAGAAATTTTTTCTGTTGTCGTTTCAGAACTGTAGTTCATTATTGTACAGTGAACTATACATTATACAATAATGAACTGTACATTAGTGTACAGTTTATTATTTTTTAATGTATAGTTCATTGTTACAGTACATTGCTATAGTTCTACAATGTACAGTTCATTGTTATAGTTCTACGATAATGAACTGTACAGTAATGTATAGTTCATTATTGTATAAATAATGTAAAATATACATTATTATCATTTCTTTTAACAGAATGTTTATGCAGATGTTTTGCAACAAATGGTTGATACTATTTTCAAACGAAAAGAAGAGAATGTCCAAAAACAAACTGAAAAGTCAGGTAAGATTAATCTTTCATTATAGCTCTTCTACATTATTATATTTCATGGCATACACTATCAATATAGACTACGAACGCTTATCTTTAGGATCTGGAACCAGTTATGATCATACTTCGCTACTGACTTATACGGACTGCTTATCAAACAGTTTCTACTGTGCTGTTGCAACGTAAGTACTATTGGATACTGTTAAAAATTAAATTATTAAATAATAACGTTTTTGGTTTATTGAAGCTATGATACTATTCGGAATCCCATGATTTTTGCCACATATTACATAGCCAAGTACCCAGATATACAGCAGAAAATGAGAGAAGAAATATCTCAATACAACAATAAAGAGGTAAAAAGCTTAACATTTTTTGTGAATTTTTACATACTAATAATGATTCATATATGTATCATACACTTTACTACATTCGATACATACATTTTGCTACTACATGTATGATATACCATCTTTCGTATATAATACAAATCCAGAACTTCCAAAAAATCTACATTCGATACATACATTTTGCTACTACATGTATGATATACCATCTTTCGTATATAATATATGTCCAAAAATCCAGAACTTCCAAAAGTTAACATTATTCATTAAATGGTGTTATGTGTAGTCTATGTTTTTCGACTAAATTTAATAATTTAGCCAATAGATGGCTTCTTTTAAAACTTTCAGTGTGTGTTCGAATTCGAGATGACATCATAGTCGCACCGATGTGATGCCATAACAAGGTACAATGGATAACGTCATCAAAATTGTCTTATCACGTAACCCATTGTTACCTCGTTATAATATCACATCGGTGCAACTATGACGTCATCTCGAATTCGAACACACTCTGAAATTTTTAAATGAAGCCATCTATTGGCTAAATTGTTAAATTTAGTCGAAAAACTAACAGCTAACACCATTTATTGAATTATATTAAATTTTGTGAAAGTTTTGGATTTTTCGTAATTATCTAACGATGATTGTTTTAAATATTCACCGAATAAGCCAATTATATAAGTTGGACAGTTGCGAAAAATCCTGCCAAGTTTGACTATTGTAGTTTTGCTGTTTAAGACAGCAGTTCTCAACTTTATGTTTTTCGACTAAATTTAATAATTTAGCCAATAGATGGCTTCTTTTAAAACTTTCAGAGTGTGTTCGAATTCGAGATGACATCATAGTCGCACCCATGTGATGCCATAACGAGGTAACAATGAGTAACGTCATCAAAATTGTCTTATGACGTAACCCATTGTTCTCTCGTTATGATATCACGTCGGTGCAATTATGACATCATCTCGAATTCGAACACACTCTGAAAGTTTTAAATGAAGTCATCTATTGGCTAAATTGTTAAATTTAGTCGAAAAATATAGACTACATATAGCACCATTTATTGAATTATATTTAATTTTGTGGAAGTTTTGGATTTTTTGTAATTATCTAACAATGATTGTTTTAAATATTCACCGAATAAGCCAATTATTTAAGTTGGACAGTTGCGAAAAATCCTGCCAAGTTTGACTATTGTAGCTTTTGCTGTTTAAGACAGCAGTTCTCAACCTATGGTAAGCATACCACTGATGGTACGCGAAAGATAAACTATTTTTGAAAAATTATATTTAAATAATTTTTCAAATAAAATTGGTATAAAAAAAAGAAATTAAAAGTCTATCTCCATTATATCGATTACTGCCTTTGTCAGCTCTGTCATAGACAAAAATGTCCAGGCTTATTGCACTCTAAATCATACGTCATTTTAGAGCCATACTGTGGAATTGCCAGCGCAATGGTTTTTACTGTATCCTTATAGGTTAGTTTGGAGTTTGCTGTAATGGAACTAGTACGAGTGCTCAGTCATGGCATGCGATGTCAAATTACCATTCAAGAACACTGTTTTTGTTCTTTAGTTTTAATCAGACAAAGCGCTAAAATCGCAATTTTTCAACATGTGCAAACGCAGCTAGGTCTTACCTCAGATATGTCAAAAAATTAGTTTACGAATTAGTGGTACGCGAAAGATAAACTATTTTTGAAAAATTATATTTAAATAATTTTTCAAATAAAACTGGTATAAAAAAAGAAATTAAAAGTATATCTCCATTATATCGATTACTGACTTTGTCAGCTCTTTTATAGACAAAAATGTCCAGGCTTATTGCACTCTAAATCATACGCCATTTTAGCGCCATACTGTGGAATTGCCAGCGCAATGGTTTTTACTCTATCCTTATAGGTTAGTTTGGAGTTTGCTGTAATGGAACTAGTACGAGTGCTCAGTCATGGCATGCGATGTCAAATTACCATTCAAGAACACTGTTTTTGTTCTTTAGTTTTAATCAGACAAAGCGCTAAAATCGCAATTTTTCAACATGTGCAAACGCAGATAGGTCTTACCTCAGATATGTAAAAAAATTAGTTTACGAATTGTTTGCGAATTATTATGGTAATTATATTTTGGTTACCAAAAAACTAAAATAAATATTTTTTATTCGTTTACCAATTTTTTTATATTAATGCCGAAATTTTTTTTTATAAATGGTAATGGTATGGAGAAATTTTGATATTCTTTGAGTGGTAGTCGGAACCCAAAAGGTTAAGAACCGCTCGTTTAAGAGATTATTCTACATAAACAAAAAACAAAGCAAATAAACCAATAACCGAAAAAATATATAAGATTTGTAATCGAAATGAAAATGTAATGAACGTTAATGAATTTCCAAATAAACCAATAACCGAAAAAATATATAAGATTTGTAATCGAAATGAAAATGTAATGAAGGTTAATGAATTTACAGTTTAATAGGGAACTGTTGAGATTAAATTCGGAATTAAATTAAATTCATAAAAACAAAGTATTCAAAATTACTCTGAAATTATAAAAAAATTATCAGAAATCGATTAACTTTATTTTAATGCCAGCCGGATGATGGAGTGTCAAAGTGGTCCCTTATCACTTTGGAGAACTCGGGTTCAATTCTGAATCTGAAATCTCCATAATTTTCTCAAGAAGAATTCTCATGAAGCCCGGTTCGTTGAACCACATTATCCACTGATGGCTGACTCTTTCAGGGAAGTGGGTAACTTGTAGTGAGCATGGAATGCCTTATCTCTTACCACAGAATAGAATATTGCGTTAAAACTACTCACCCACAATATAAATAGGGAATTATTTCTCTTCTATTTTGAAAAATGGAAGAGCTTGTAATATTTACTTTCATTTTGCATAATCGGATTTTAATTTTTTTTAAAATACAGGTAGTTGTCAGCCGGATGGCCGCATGGTAAAGTTATGGCTTACCAATTGGGAGGATCCGGGTTCAAATCCAGGTCCCACACCTCCAATTTTTCAGGAGTGGTTCGGGCCCGGCTCGTTGAACTTCAACCATCCGGTTGATCCCATCATGGGTGTTGGCCAGCCTGTGATGGGCTCTAAAAGTGGTGCCGTCAGATACAGAATATCCCCCTCGTGAGATATGGCAGATTAACCCAATTAACCTTAAAATAGTTTATTTTTCTGTGTTAGATAGATTAACCTTAGAATAGGTTAATCTATCTAATACAGAAAAATAAACTGAAATAAAATAAAATAACCTTAAAATAAACTATTTTAAGGTTAATAGCGACTTTGCGCAAAGGTATTTTCCGTTATGGTTACAACGTTATACATAGTGTAAGTTAAACATTATAAGTTGCGTTTGCGCATCAACTGGTTTCCCTTATATTTATAACGATATAAACATGCTGAAATCGAGGCTATTTTCTGTCCCTCTCACGGTAGAAAAAGTAGAAAACAAACATGGATGTATATAATATGATGGCGTTTGATCCAGATGCATTAGAAGA